>JANAVB010007200.1:8545820-8650820 GCA_029216955.1 Iris pallida | reverse complement strand
TTGCAAAATAGAAATTGCATTTCTAAATAAAAACATTTCTTAATTACAAACTGATATAAAAACAAATCTAAAAATTGCAGAACCTATTAATTAATCCAAATAATTTGCAAAGTGATATTTTTATATTTAAAACTCATTCAAAAATATAGAAAAATTTCCTAAAAGCCCAATAATTACTTTAAGGCTAAAATTAACATTAAAAATTAATTAGCACTAATAAAACTAAATTGAAAAACAGGGGCTTACAGTCTTCCCTCCTTGAAAAATTTTGTCCTCGAAATTCACAAGGATTGAAGACCCAACAATATTCTAACATAGCAAGCAATGCAACAAAATGACTAAGGCTGCGATCGAAACTAACCTCTAGGTATCAAGCGGGAACGGGTGGTTCCCTCGCAGCGGTTGGATCGAACAAGTAAGGGTATCTCTCCCTCATGTCCGACTCCCTCTCCCAAGTAGATTCACCTGGGGAGTGACGGCTCCAAGCTACTCGTACTAGGGGTATAACCTTGTTCCTCAGCCTCTTCTCTCTCTGTCTAATATCTCCACTGGCTGCTCAGAAACTGTAAGGCTCGGTCCGACCTCCAACTCTGAGTGATCTAGCACATGACTGGGGTCTGGAACATATCTCCTCAGCTGAGATACGTGAAAGACATCGTGAACTCCTGCTAGATTGGATGGAAGTGCAACCCTGTAAGCTACCTCTCCGATCCTGCCAAGTACCTCGAACGGCCCGATGTATCTGGGGCTCAGCTTCCCTCCTCGTCCGAACCGGATCGTCCCTCTAGTAGGTGATATCTTCACTAGCACCATATTACCGTCTGCGAACTCTATCGGTCTGCGACTAGCATCAGCCCAGTGTTTCTGCCTATCCTGAGCTACTCTGAGCCTGTCTCTGATCATCCCGACTTTCTCTCCTGCATCCGTGATCATCTCTGGCCCAAGCATAACTCTGTCTCCGACATCATCCCAAAAGAGCGGTGTACGGCATCGTCGTCCATATAGCGCCTCGAAAGGAGACATACCAATACTGGCGTGGTAGCTGTTGTTGTATGAAAACTCTACCAAGTGCAGATGGCTCTCCCATGATCCTCCGAAGTCCAGCACGCAAGTCCTCAGCATATCCTCCAGAACCTGAAGGTAAAGTCAGAACTGGAGTGGTTGTCAGCCTCCTCTTCAGCTTCTCAAATGCCGTCTGGCAGTCCTCTGACCAGATGTACTCTATGTCCTTCCGTGTCAGCTTCGTCATGGGTTCAGCTATCCTAGCAAAGTCCTGGACGAACTTTCTGTAATAGCCTGCTAAACCCAAAAAACTTCTGATCTTTGAAACTGACGTCGGAGCCTTCCACGTCTCAACTGCAGCAATCTTTCTGGGATCCACCGAGATTCCATCTCCAGTGACTACATGGCCGAGAAACTCCACTCGGTCTAAAAAGAACTCGTACTTCGGCAATTTGGCAAACAATCTCTCCTGCCTCAGAATCCTCAAAACTATCCGCAAGTGCTCTGCATGCTCCTCCGGCGTCTTCGAGTATATCAGGATGTCGTCGATAAACACCACGACGAACTTATCCAGATACAGGTGAAATGTCTTATTCATCAAGTTCATAAAGATAGCTGGCGCATTTGTGAGACCAAATGGCATCACCAGAAACTCGTACTGCCCGTACTTCGTGTTGAACGCCGTCTTCTGGATGTCTGCTGGCCTAACCTTCACCTGGTGGTACCCGGATCTTAAGTCTATCCTAGAAAATACCTTCGCCCCGCTCAACTGGTCGAACAAATCATCTATCCTGGGCAGAGGATATTTGTTTTTGATGGTGATGGCATTCAAGGCCCGATAGTCAATACACAACCGGACTGTACCATCCTTCTTGGGCACAAAGAGCACTGGTGCTCCCCATGGAGAAGCACTGGATCGAATGAAACCCTTTTTCAACAGGTCATCAATCTGCTCTTTCATCTCTATGGCCTCCTTGGGATTCACTCTATAGCAAGCCCGGGATACTGGTGATGAACCCGGCACTAAATCTATAGTGAACTCCACATCTCTGTCTGGCGAAAGTCCTAGAAGATCCTCTGGGAATACATCCATAAACTCCCTAATGATAGGGTGTGGCGGTGCTGTGTCCCCGACTATCGCACAACAGTTTGGCTCTAGGCTGATCTCCGGCCCTGTCCTCCTGACACTGAATGGTGCTGTGCCTGGGGGACTGAACAAAATACTACCCTCATGGCAATCTATAGATGCATGGGCATAGCTAAGCCAGTCCATCCCCAATATGATATCATAACCGGGAAGTGGCATCACAAAGAATCGCCCCCTGAACTCTCTTCCGGCTATAAAAATAGAACATCTATAGATAGATCTAATAGGCACTGGTCCTCCTCCCGTCATCACTCTACTAATCTCCGCAGTAGGTGTAGCTACTAGATGATGTTTATGCATAAACTCTAATGATAGGAAGCTATAAGATGCACCAGAATCAAACAAACATACAGCTAGAAAAGTATGCAAATAAACATGACCTGTGATGACGTCAGCTAAGTAATCTGGCTCCGAAACCTGCTACGGCTCCGCTCAATGGCTAGACTATTAACCTTCCCCTGAGGTCCCTTGCTGCTGCAGATGCTGCCCGAACCTCTGCTGCTGAGTCGAAAGCGGTCCTCTAGGTCCCTTGGCTACTGGGCATTCCCGTATCATGGGGGTGGCAGACCCACAAATAAGCACTGCTTCAGCCTCTTCCTGCAATGGAGTACTCGTGCCCTGGTCTCGCAGAAAGAACATATAGCTCCCTTTGCTGCTGTCGGGGTCCCGGGGCTCGAAACTGGCGGGGGTCTGATGGTGGGGTAGGGGGACGATAGTCTGCTGGGGTGGCGTCGGTGCTCTCTGCTGGAAAGCCTGACGCTTGGTCCCTCATGATGTACAGAAGAGGCCTCTTGCATGATAGAAGATGCTCCTCAATACTCTGGGCCAACTCTAGGCTCTGGTAGTAGTCAGTCGTACCGTTCGCCAATAAGAATGCCAATGTTTGGAACTAGACCATGGAAAAACCTACGGGTCATCTCCTCTGGATCAGCAACCAGACTAGGAGCAAAATGGCTCAGGCGACTAAACTCTGCCGTATAGTCATCAACAGAACGGTTCCCCTGCTGGATGTTCTGGAATCGTAGCCCCATGGCTACTCTAGCAGTGGTCGAGAAGAACTTCTTCTTGAACTGGGTCTTGAACTGGTCCCAAGTGGCTCTACCTCTCGCGAACAACGGCTCATTCCTGAACCAGACTCCGGCTAAGTCTATCAGCAGAAATCCTGCTGCCTCGACCTGAAGGTCATCCGGCATCCTAACTCCCAGAAGCTTCCTCTCTACAGAATCTAGCCAGTCATCTGCTACTACTATGCCCTCAGTCCCTGAGAACTCCTTGGGATTCAGACCCATGAAGTCCTTGATCGTCCCCGCTCTCTGCCGTGGCTCTACATGTGGTGGGACCACGGGACGTCCCTCAGAACGCTCCATGCTCTGGCGGAGTAGGGTAGTCTGCTCCTAATGGTTGTTAGGAATCCCTGGATCAGTATGAGCAGCTGGGTCCCGTCGAGTGTGACGGAAGCCTCGGTGGGTATAGTGATAGGGGGTAGTAGAAGTATCGGGTCCTGCCGGGTCTGCGATGTGGAAGGTGGTGGAGGTATCTGGGTTTGTGGATTTGTGGAGTGGAGGAAAGTGGTAGGTGGAGGTGTATCAGTCGACTGGTCAGCTGACTGGATAAGGAGGGCCCCATTCTCGGGGGTAACATACTGGGATGAACGAGTAAGCACCATCTAAATTACACATAAAAAGACTTATAAGGACTTATTTTAAAGTAAGTAATCATATGCAAGGAAATCTAATTATAATAGCAACATGTGATGTTTTTCCTATGTTGCAATCCTAGTATTCCTCTAGGTGTTCTAAGCGTCTTTCCTAATGTTGTCTAATTACCTTAAGTTCCTAATTGCAGGCATGCTTGGTACAATAACGTAACCAAACAGTTTAGTCAGGACCTGCATGGGCCACCACTAAAAACATGTCACGACCCGCTACCCAAATTGTTGGGCCAGGCCGAGTCATGCCCAGCCTACGTTGAGATAAAACGTAGTAAGCTGTTCTAAAGACAACAGGATAAGACTAAATGTACTAACAGTTCTATAAGTGAAGAAGAATCATAAATGCTCCAAACACAAAAGTCGTCGTATATAGTAAAATGTCCAAGTACAAGTGAACTGTAAAGTAAAACTGGATACATGTCCAGTTACAAAAAGATATAGTCTAATACATGTCTACTCTCAAATGTCTAAGTAAACAAAAGACAACTAGGCGAGGTTCCCCGCAGGAACATCCTCGTAAAGCAGAGCCGGGTCCTCGGCAAGTAATCCCATAATATGTGTCGCAGAGTAACTCCTCCTCAGTAAGGACACCTACAACGTTGTCCTGTCAAGACGGGAGCAAGTACTAAATCTAGCAAACTAGCATATGAAACATGGAAATGAACACGAGAAGAATAACTGGAAAGCATGGCATCACATAGTCTATCATGGCAATGACACATATGTCATAGAGACAGATGTATATGTAATGTTTAAAACTGTAACAGGTACGTGATCGGTCAATAGATGTACAATGAACTGAGGAACAATGTAAATAAAATATACATACGTACAAGTGAAAACAAGTGATAGATGTACATACGTACAAATACAGCTGGTGCGCCTACGACAAGGTATACATAAAATGTCAACCTTGCTCGGTACGTACGTACGAGTAAGGGGGCATGATTACGTATGCTACTAACAGTTTCCCCATAACCCAAATTCTAATCATATGAGAGATACATCAAGACTGTTCTAAGCATGGTAGTAACTGAAAGTACAACATGTAGAGATCTAACTTGCTATCCCAAGGATCAGCATTTAATATGGTGGGGTTTGCAGTTCATTTATGTGACAATATGTAAAGTTCGTAGAAAGTACTTGCCTCTAGCAAAGCAAAACAAAACAAGCTGCGATAACAATGCTATGGATGTCCGGTAACTCATCGCTGTAGAAGTAAATACAACAACTTAGTTTTATACTAAGCTAAAACACTAGGACACTAATTGGTGAAACACGACTTGTGATTGGGCACCTAGCCAAATGATGACTTTGGCATAGGAGACCAATATGGGGGTGACACACTATGTTAACTAACTTTCTAGGGTCTTTACACTAGTGAGGGATGGGGTTCAACACGACTAAAACTCCAAATAACACAAAAAGCTACAAGTCATAATTAATCAATAAATAAATCAAAAGATCATTGTGTTCTAACTATTTTAGAGATAGACAAAAGCCTAGTTTTTCTTAAGTAATGTACCAAAGTGTCCTTGTTAATCATAGAAATTTATTATAATTTTTCTGTAATTTATTAACCGTACAAGTATTTTATAAAAATCAGTTTCCTAAGATACAGAAAATGAGTTTTGGTTCCATATGCCAAACTAGTGGCAAACAGTAAATTAAATACTACAAAATTATACTAAATTAGCTAACTTAACATAGTATCTAAAAACTATTTTCCATAATTTTAGCAGTACTTTAAGTATTTTAGAAAATCAAAAAACCGCATTGCACACAATAATTAATATTGCATATTTTGTCCATGTATATAATTTGAACCAAAGTTCAAATACAGGACCCAAGGCTATGAATCAAGTCCAATATGACTTGTACAGGTCTTGAATGTGTGAAAACCACATTTGGGCCCAAATACCCATGCTAGGCTTGGACACCAAATGGTTGCAGTAAATTAAATACAATAAAAATACAATTTGGTAATAGTCAAAATAAATATTATTATTTAATATGGTAAAGTTATGCAAGTAACTATAACGTATGAACCTATTTTATATAATAATTTACTCTAAGCTAAGTGAAATACATATAAAAATATTATATATTTGAAATAATATATATATATATATATATATATATATAGATATTATATATATATATATATATATATATATATATATAATATCTAATATATATATATATATATATATATATATACATAAACGTAGGGCTATTTACATAATTGGTATATATATGTAAAAATTACATATATATATATATATATATATATATATGTATATATAGGAAAATACTTAACTATATTATATATATATACAAAATAATGTATACATTATACATATAATAGTATATATATATATAGTAATATATATATATACACAAGAAAATATATATACATAAATATATATTTATACATAATACATATATATATATATATATACACACATAGAATAATAAAGTGCAAAAAAAGAAGTATATATATATATATATATATATATATATATATAAAAACAGCAAGTATATATACATAAATATAGTATATATAATAATACATATATATACAAATATATGTATATACATATATATATAAATATATATATATATATATACATATATATATATATATATATATATATATAATATATATATATATATATATATATATATATATATATAATATAACAGAAAAGAAAAGGAAAAAAGGAAAAGAAAAAGAAAAAGGAAAACAAAAAGATAAAGGAAAACAAAGTCAGCCAGGGGGACTCGAACCCAGGCCAACACAGCGCGCGGGGGGGGGGGGGGGGGGGGGGGGGGGGGGGGGGGGGGGGGGGGGGGGGGGGTTAGGTCGAGTCGGGCTGGCCAGGGGTCAGCCCGTTGGCTATGTTAAGGGTTAGGGTTTTGTTTCTTTTATTAAGTTTAAGTTAGCATTTATATAAAAAAAATAAAAACTGTCCTGTGTCCTGACAGTTAAGGACACAGGTACCAACGTGTCCGTGCTTAGCACGATACGTACGAGCTCAGTCTCGTGTGTCCAGCTCCACACTCGTGCTCGCCAGGACACGGCAAATAACATATGTGTACACGAGCCTCACACGACACGGTTTGACACAAATACTCACGTGTCCAGCGAGTTGAAGGGTGATTCGAAGGTCGGGGACGACGGAGGAGGCGTCGGGATCGGGGCGCTCCGGTGGCGCTGGGGTCGCCTCGTCACCGCGCGTCGACTGATGGTGGTTGGGGGCGGTGGAAGTCGACGGTGGGGCTGGGCGGAGCTCGTCGGAGTAGGGTTAGGGTTTGTGGGTTCGTCGGGGAAGAGGGGGGTCGTCGGTGGCTGTGGGGAGAGTTTAGGGTTAGGGTTTGGGTCAGGGGAGAGAGGGGGAGTTTTATAGGAGGGTTTCGAGGCGGTCGGGCAGCCGGGAAAGGCGGGGGCAGGGCGGCGAGTCGGTCGGGGCAGCGGGGTCAACGGGAGTGGGTGAGAGTCAGAGTAGAGAGAGGGAGAGTTGGTCGGGGGGGGGGGGTTTGGGTAGTTTGCAATAGGGCCCTTAGGAATTAGGAAATTACACAATCGAATTATCAGTGAGAAATTGCAAAATAGAAATTGCATTTCTAAATTAAAAACATTTCCTTAATTACAAACTGATATAAAAACAAATCTAAAAATTGCAGAACCTATTTAATTAATTCCAAATAATTTACAAAGTGATATTTTTATATTTAAAACTCATTTAAAAATATAGAAAAATTTCCTAAAAATCCCAATAATTACTTTAAGGCTAAAAATTAATATTAAAAATTAATTAGCACTAATAAAACTAAAATTAAAAAACACGGGCTTACAAGTCTTCCCTCCTTAAAAAATTTCGTCCTCAAAATTCACAAGGATTGAAGACCCAACAATATTCTAACATAGCAAGCAATGCAACAAAATGACTAAGGCTGCGATCGAAACTAACCTCTAGGGTATCAAGCGGGAACGGGTGGTTCCCTCGCAGCGGTTGGATCGAACAAGTAAGGGTATCTCTCCCTCATGTCCGACTCCCTATCCCAAGTAGATTCACCTGGGGAGTGACGGCTCCAAGCTACTCGTACTAGGGGTATAACCTTGTTCCTCAGCCTCTTCTCTCTCCTGTCTAATATCTCCACTGGCTGCTCAGAAACTGTAAGGCTCGGTCCGACCTCCAACTCTGAGTGATCTAGCACATGACTGGGGTCTGGAACATATCTCCTCAGCTGAGATACGTGAAAGACATCATGAACTCCTGCTAGATTGGGTGGAAGTGCAACCCTGTAAGCTACCTCTCCGATCCTGCCAAGTACCTCGAACGGCCCGATGTATCTGGGGCTCAGCTTCCCTCCTCGTCCGAACCGGATCGTCCCTCTAGTAGGTGATATCTTCACTAGCACCATATCACCGTCTGCGAACTCCATCGGTCTGCGACTAGCATCAGTCCAGTGTTTCTGCCTATCCTGAGCTACTCTGAGCCTGTCTTTGATCATCCCGACTTTCTCTCCTGTATCCGTGATTATCTCTGGCCCAAGCATAACTCTGTCTCCGACATCATCCTAAAAGAGCGGTGTGCGGCATCGTCGTCCATATAGCGCCTCGAAAGGAGACATACCAATACTGGCCTGGTAGCTGTTGTTGTATGAAAACTCTACCAAGTACAGATGGCTCTCCCATGATCCTCCGAAGTCCAGCACGCAAGTCCTCAGCATATCCTCCAGAACCTGAAGGTAAAGTCAGAACTGGAGCGGTCGTCAGCCTCCTCTTCAGCTCCTCAAATGCCGCCTGGCAGTCCTCTGACCAGATGTACTCTGCGTCCTTCCGCGTCAGCTTCGTCATGGGTTCAGCTATCCTAGCAAAGTCCTCGACGAACTTTCTGTAATAGCCTGCTAAACCCAGAAAACTCCTGATCTCTGAAACTGACGTCGGAGCCTTCCACGTCTCAACTGCAGCAATCTTTCTGGGATCCACCGAGATTCCATCTCCAGTGACTACATGGCCGAGAAACTCCACTCGGTCTAAAAAGAACTCGCACTTCGGCAATTTGGCAAACAATCTCTCCTGCCTCAGAATCCCCAAAACTATCCGCAAGTGCTCTACATGCTCCTCCGACGTCTTCGAGTATATCAGGATGTCGTCGATAAACACTACGACGAACTTATCCAGATACTGGTGAAATGTCTTATTCATCAAGTTCATAAAGACAGCTGGCGCATTTGTGAGACCAAATGGCATCACCAGAAACTCGTACTGCCCGTACTTCGTGTTGAACGCCGTCTTCTGGATGTCTGCTGGCCTAACCTTCACCTGGTGGTACCCGGATCTTAAGTCTATCCTAGAAAATACCTTCGCCCCGCTCAACTGGTCAAACAAATCATCTATCCTGGGCAGAGGGTATTTGTTCTTGATGGTGATGGCATTCAAGGCCCGATAGTCAATACACAATCGGACTGTACCATCCTTCTTGGGCACAAAGAGCACTGGTGCTCCCCATGGAGAAGTACTGGATCGAATGAAACCCTTTTTCAACAGGTCATCAATCTGCTCTTTCATCTCTATGGCCTCCTTGGGATTCACTCTATAGCAAGCCCGGGATACTGGTGATGAACCCGGCACTAAATCTATAGTGAACTCCACATCTCTGTCTGGCGGAAGTCCTGGAAGATCCTCTGGGAATACATCCATAAACTCCCTAATGATAGGGTGTGGCGGTGCTGTGTCCCCGACTGTCGCACAACAGTTCGGCTCTAGGCTGATCTCCGGCCCTGTCCTCCTGACACTGAATGGTGCTGTGCCTGGGGGACTGAACAAAATACTACCCTCATGGCAATCTATAAATGCATGGGCATAGCTAAGCCAGTCCATCCCCAATATGAGATCATAACCGAAAAGTGGCATCACAAAGAATCGCCCCCTGAACTCTCTCCCGGCTATAAAAATAGAACATCTATAGATAGATCTAATAGGCACTGGTCCTCCTCCCGTCATCACTCTACTAATCTCCGCAGTAGGTGTAGCTACTAGATAATGTTTATGCATAAACTCTAATGATAGAAAGCTATGAGATGCACCAGAATCAAACAAACATACAGCTAGAAAAGTATGCAAATAAACATGACCTGTGATGACGTCAGCTAAGTAATCTGGCTCCGAAACCTGCTCCGGCTCCGGCTCAATGGCTAGACTATAAACCTTCTCCTGAGGTCCCTTCTGCTGCTGCAGATGCTGTCCGAACCTCTGCTGCTGAGTCGGAAGCGGTCCTCTAGGTCCCTTGGCTACTGGACATTCCCGTATCATGTGGGTGGCAGACCCACAAACTAAGCACTGCTTCAGCCTCTTCCTACAGATGGAGTACTCGTGCCCTGGTCTTCTGCAGAAAGAATATATAGCTCCCTTCTGCTGCTGTCGGGGTCCCGGGGCTCGAACTGGCGGGGTCTGATGGTGGGGTGTAGGGGGACGGTAAGTCTGCTGGGGTGGCATCGGTTCTCTCTGCTGGAAAGCCTGACACTTGGACGGTCCCTCATGATGTACAGAAGCCGGCCTCTTGCATGATAGAAGATGCTCCTCAATACTCCGGGCCAACTCTAGGCTCTGGTAGTAGTCAGTCGTACCGTTCGCCACTATAAGAATGCCAATGTCTGGAACTAGACCATGGCAAAACCTACGGGTCATCTCCTCTAGATCAGCAACCAGACTAGGAGCAAAACGGCTCAGGCGACTAAACTCTGCCGCATAGTCATCAACAGAACGGTTCCCCTGCTGGATGTTCTGGAATTGTAGCCCCATGGCTACTCTAGCAGTAGTCGAGAAGAACTTCTTCTTGAACTGGGTCTTGAACTGGTCCCAAGTGGCTCTACCTCTCGCGAACAACGGCTCATTCCTGAACCAGACTCCGGCTAAGTCTATCAGCAAAAATCCTGCTGCCTCGACCTGAAGGTCATCCGGCATCCTAACTCCCAGAAGCTTCCTCTCTACCGAATCTAGCCAGTCATCTGCTACTACTATGCCCTCAGTCCCTGAGAACTCCTTGGGATTCAGACCCATGAAGTCCTTGATCGTCCCCGCTCTCTGCCGTGGCTCTACATGTGGTGGGACCACGGGACGTCCCTCAGAACGCTCCATGCTCTGGCGGAGTAGGGTAGTCTGCTCCTGATGGGTTATTAGGAACCCCTGGATCAGTGTGAGCAGCTGGGTCCCGTCGAGTGTGACGGAAGCCTGGGTGGGTATAGTGATAGGGGGTGGTGGAAGTATCGGGTCCTGCCGGGTCTGCGATGTGGAAGGTGGTAGAGGTATCTGGGTTTGTGGATTTGTGGAGTGGGGGAAAGTGGTAGGTGGAGGTGTATCAGTCGACTGGTCAGCTGACTGGATAAGGAGGGCCCCATTCTCAGGGATAACATACTGGGATGAACGAGTAAGCACCATCTAAATTACACATAAAAAGACTTATAAGGACTTATTTTAAAGTAAGTAATCATATGCAAGGAAATCTAATTATAATAGCAAACATGTGATATTTTTTCTATGTTGCAATCCTAGTATTCCTCTAGGTGTTCTAAGCGTCTTTCCTAATGTTGTCTAATTACCTTAAGTTCGTAATTGCAGGCATGCTTGGTACAAAAACGTAACCAAACAGTTTAGTCAGGACCTGCATGGCCCACCACTAAAAACATGTCACGACCCGCTACCCAAATTGTTGGGCCAGGCCGAGTCATGCCCAGCCTACGTTGAGATAAAACGTAGTAAGCTGTTCTAAAGACAACAGGATAAGACTAAATGTACTAACAGTTCTATAAGTGAAGAAGAATCATAAATGCTCCAAACACAAAAGTCGTCGTATATAGTAAAATGTCCAAGTACAAGTGAACTGTAAAGTAAAACTGGATACAGGTCCAGTTACAAAAAGATATAGTCTAATACATGTCTACTCTCAAAAGTCTAAGTAAACAAAAGACAACTAGGCGTGGTTCCCCGCAGGAACATCCTCGTAAAGCAGAGCCGGGTCCTCGGTAGTAATCCCATAAATGTGTCGCAGAGTAACTCCTCCTCAGTAAGGACACCTACAACGTTATCCTGTCAGGACGGGAGCAAGTACTAAATCTAGCAAACTAGCATATGAAACATGAAAATGAACACGAGAGGAATAACTGGAAAGCATGGCATCACATAGTCTATCATGGCAAGGACACATATGTCATAGAGACAGATGTATATGTAATGTTTAAAACTGTAGCAGGTACGTGATCAGTCAATAGATATACAATGTACTGAGGCACAATATAAATAAAATGTACATACGTACAAGTGAAAACAAGCGATAGATGTACATACGTACAAATACAGCTGGTGCGTCTACGACAAGGTATACATAAAATGTCAACCTTGCTCGGTACGTACGTACGAGTAAGGGGGCATGATCACGTACGCTACTAACAGTTTTCCCATAACCCATATTCTAATCATGTGAGAGATACATCAAGACTGTTCTAAGCATGGTAGTAACTGAAAGTACAACATGTAGAGATCTAACTTGCTACCCCAAGGATCAGCATTTAACATGGTGGGGTTTGCAGTTCATTTATGTGACAATATGTAAAGTTCGTAGAAAGTACTTGCCTCTAGCAAAGCAAAACAAAACAAGCTGCGATAACAATGCTATGGATGTCCGGTAACTCGTCGCTGTAGAAGTAAATACAACAACTTAGTTTTACACTAAGCTAAAACACTAGGACACTAATTGGTGAAACACGACTTGTGATTGGGCACCTAGCCAAAATGATGACTTTGGCATAGGAGACCAATGTGGGGTGACACACTATGTTAATTAACTTTCTAGGATCTTTACACTAGTGAGGGATGGGGTTCAACACGACTAAAACTCCAAATAACACAAAAAGCTACAAGTCGTAATTAATCAATAAATAAATCAAAAGATCATTCTGTTCTAACTATTTTAGAGATAGACAAAAAGCCTAGTTTTTCTTAAAGTAATGTACCAAAGTGATCCTTGTTAATCATAGAAATTTATTATAATTTTTCTGGAATTTATTAACCGGTACAAGTATTTTATAAAAATCAGTTTTCTAAGTATACAGAAAATGAGTTTTGGTTCCATATGCCAAACTAGTGGCAAAACAGTAAATTAAATACTACAAAAATTATACTAAATTAGCTAACTTAACATAGTATCTAAAAACTATTTTTCCATAATTTTAGCAGTAATTTAAGTATTTTTTAGAAAATCAATAACAGCATTGCACACAATAATTAATTATCTGCGTATTTTGTCCATGTATATAATTTGAACCGAAGTTCAAATACAGGACCCAAGGCCATGAATCAAGTCCAATATGACTTGTACAGGTCTTGAATGTGTGAAAACATATTTGGGCCCAAATACCCATGCTAGGCTTGGACACCAAATGGTTGCAGTAAATTAAATACAATAAAAATACAATTTGGTAATAGTCAAAATAAATATTATTATTTTAATATGGTAAAGTTATGCATAGTAACTATAAATGTATGAACCTTATTTTATATAAATAATTTACACTAAGCTAAGTGAAATACATATATAAAATATTATATATATTTGAGATAATATATATATATATATATATATATATATATATATATATATATATATATATATATATATATATATATATATATACATAAACATAGGGATATTTACATAATAGGTATATATATGTAAAAATTACATATATATATACATTGGGATCGGGGCGCTCCGGTGGCGCTGGGGTCGCCTCGTCACCGCGCGTCGACTGATGGTGGTTGGGGGCGGTGGAAGTCGACGGTGGGGCTGGGCGGAGCTCGTCGGAGTAGGGTTAGGGTTTGTGGGTTCGTCGGGGAAGAGGGGGGTCGTCGGTGGCTGTGGGGAGAGTTTAGGGTTAGGGTTTGGGTCAGGGGAGAGAGGGGGAGTTTTATATGAGGGTTTCGAGGCGGTCGGGCAGCCGGGAAAAGCGGGGGCAGGGCGGCGAGTCGGTCGAGGCAGCGGGGTCAACGGGAGTGGGTGAGAGTCCGAGGAGAGAGAGGGAGAGTTGGTCGTGGGGGGGGGGGGGGTTGGGTAGTTTGCAATAGGGCCCTTAGGAATTAGGAAATTACACAATCGAATTATCAGTGAGAAATTGCATTTCTAAATTAAAAACATTTCCTTAATTACAAACTGATATAAAAACAAATCTAAAAATTGCAGAATATATTTAATTAATTCCAAATAATTTGCAAAGTGATATTTTTATATTTACAACTCATTTAAAAATATAGAAAAATTTCCTAAAAATCCCAATAATTACTTTAAGGCTAAAAATTAACATTAAAAATTAATTAGCACTAATAAAACTAAAATTGAAAAACAGGGGCTTACATCGGGGCTTTCTCAGTTCCCAGGAGCTTTGCTCGGCTGAGCTTGGGCTCGGCCCATTGGAAGGGCTGGGGTGTCCTTCCGCTCGGGATTGCACTGTAGCCTGGGATGGGTTGGACTCGGGCTGGGGGAGAGCTGTGGGCTCGAGACTGCTACTGCTTCTCTTTTCTTATTTGTAAGTCTTTTCTTATATATATATATATATATATATATATATATATATATATTTTATTTGTAAGTCTATTCTTATATATATATATATATTATATATATATATATATGACTATCTATAATAATATTTAATTGACAAAATACTATAACCAATAATAATTAAATAATACTATCTATATAATAACCTCAATAAAATAATAATAAATATAATAAAATTTGATAAAACAATAATGGTGTATATATACCATTATGCGCAGTCCAAAAATCCCAAAATACACAAAGACCCATTTATACAAAAGTCACTGAATATCACCAATAATAATATTTATAATATTTAATTAAGAATACTTAAAAATATCTATTAATTCATTAAAACGAAATACAACACCCTCATACCAAATTCTATCTACTCGAATGTCATTGGACGTGCCGCCTGACTACATGGGCCTGGGCTCAGTTCGGGTCCAGTCCGGGCTAAAATGGTATAACCTATTTCCTTAAAATTCAATAATATAAATAATGAATAAATAAACCTTCGGTAAGGGTTAAGTCGCAACTTGGCCTGGTTTTCCTAGTTAGGAACTCACTATGGCTCGGCCTTCCCTACCAGGGCTAATACATGAGTCAAAGCATGCCATTGCACTATCCATGCCACGATTTCTAGTCACCGTGTACTCCAAAACTCCATCATGGCTAAAATCGTCTACCGTAATAATTAACTAAATAATTATTTATAAAATTCTAAAAGTCACCATTTAATTCCAAATAAATAAATAAAAATATTATTAAAATTCTGGAAAGAGGGGTTACACTCCAGGTGGGGGTAGCTCTACGGATCCGATTTTGGCGACGGGTGGTTTGCCAAAGCTTCACAGAGCGACATCGGTTTCAGCAGTTCAAAGCCAGGAAGGAGATCAAGGTGTGTAGCAAACTCATCCTAAGGCAGGAGCATCATCATTTACACAGTTCAGGGGGAGCTGTGGGTCATCGACGACATGCACCGTGCATGATGTTCTGTTCGAGGATGCATGTGTATGGGGGAGCTTCAAGTTCAGACACGAAGGTGGGCAGGTTCAGGAGTTCGAATCTCAGACACGAAGGTGGGTCATAGAGACATGCACCATCTGCTTGGTTGGGCCAGCCAAGGATAAAGAAGCTCGTCGGAATGCTAACACTTCCCTGTAGAAGGCAGAAGTCGAAAACAGGCAGCTGAGACTTGCGGTAAGGCTGATCGTCAGGGACTTCGGTCTTGATCATGTTATTGATATCGGTAAGATCCCATTGGTGCACGAGGTGCTACGCATGGCAGCTAGCGTCGACGTGACGGTCGAGGAGCTAGAGACGAAGGAAGATGCAAAGTAGCTCGGGGGATCAAAGATCAGTGGCATTAGGGAGCAGGAACTCTGTCGCATGATGACATGCATGGAGTTCAGTTGAGGAGCCATGGGGTCAACACCCTCTCATCAGACTGGAGTAAAAGATTTTGGAGTCCAGTCTGGATTTGGTAATAGCATATTTATGGAGTCCAAATCTAATTAAATATTTAATTTAATTTGATTTGGATGTCCATAATTAGTGCTAGGCTATTTTAGATATAATAGGATTCTTATTTGAGGGTTTCCTATTTAAGAGATCATATTATAATCTAAAATAAGATGTTGATGGGCTATTTTAGGTGTAGTAGGATTCTTATTTGAGGGCTTCCTATTTAAGAAATCCTATTATAACCTAAAATAGGTTTTTCTCATCCTATATATATGGGGTGAGGGTGGAGGCACAAAGTACAGCACAAAAGTGGAGATTCGAGGTGCTCGTCCACAAGAAATCTAAGAGAAAGTTTTGCACTTTGCTCTTAGGACTTCGCCATCCAAGACAGAAGGAAGAAGAGATCTAATCGAGGGGTCGTTAACTTCGGTTAGGGAGATTGCTATGGTTTGGTGAGTGATTTTAATTGTAATCTTTCTTTTCTTCTTGAGTGTGGTGAAGGGGTTGAACCTATTAGGGCAAAGGGTTCAACATTAGTTTTTGTCAATCTTGTAATTTCATCTGAGTTATAAAGATTAGGATATGTCCAGGTGACGTAGCCACCGCCATATACTTGTCTTTATCTGTGTTTGGTGTCCGTTAGACGGGGATTGGTTATTTCAGGTAAGTTGGCCTAAGTTTTCGCTGTGGCAACGTCTCAGACACGGTATCAGAGCGTAGGAGGGCGTATCCGATTCCCAACATCAAGTTCATCCACCATCTTTTCTGTCCTTTATTTTGTCTGATGTTGCTTGGCTGCATCTAAGAGTTTCTTCAAAAAGTATTCTGATTCTCACCCATGAAGAGGATTAGATCTTCGCTAAGAAATGAAATCATCTGTTTGTTTTGGTGTAGAATTTTCTGCATCAATGAAATTGTTTGGATTTGGGATTGTTTGGATTTGATGTGTGGAATTGTTTGGATTTAGAATGTTGGATTATTTGAATTTGGTGTGATGCATCAATGGTATTATTTGGATTTAGTTTTGGTGTAGAATAAATTTTTTGTATCAGTGGGATTTACAATTGTTTGGATTTGGTGTATATGATTGTTTGGATTTTGTGTGATGCATCAGTATTTGGATTGCATGATGTATTTGGAGAAAAAAAATATTGTGTCGAATGATCACAACCTGTTCTGTTACCAAGGAGAAAAAACAAAAAAAATAAAAAACATGTAGTTGGAGATCTCGTGATCAACATATGGAGGTGGGTTAAAAACCTCAACAACACATATTACATTGATGGCTTTCTTATTTATAAGAAATTTACTAACAATAAAGATAGAACAAAATAAATCTAAGATAAAAATAATATAATCAAGAAATGTCCTCCTTATCCATAATGATTGATATGGATGAGTTAGAGGTTTGACTTGATAAGTTTAAATCTTGAATTTGTTGATTTTCTAACAAAAACAAGAGGATTCACTTAGTGCTTTACACGAGGTGGGTCTAGCCTAGAGCTTAGCACGCTTGTTACAAGTAAGCTAGCTATACCTAAGTGCATAATATGTCAAATACATAAAACATGTGTGCCTAGGGTTACAATTACGTTTAGGACTATAAATGAGACAAACCGTTCGCGAGCTGCTCGAAGCTCGGTTCAATAAAAACTCGTTTGAGCTCGGTTCGTTTACTAAACAAGTTGAACTCAAGCTTCATTTTCAAGCTCGTTTAATAAATGAGCCAAACTCAAGCTTAGAAGTACTCGGCTCGTTTGAGCTCACGAGCTGGCTTGTTTATGAGCTTGCGACTGGCTCATTTAGAAGCTCATTTAGGAGCTTGTTTAGAAGCTCGTTTGTTTTTTGTTGAGTTATAATTTTATATATATCTGTGCATTATGTATTTATATATCCTTAATAATTGATATTAAGGAACTTTTTAAATTAAATTTATAAATAAATTGTTAATATTACAGGTATTTGAATTCAAAACTAACTAAATTGAAGTCGAGCTCGTTAAACTTGAAATCAAGCTTAATGAGATTGAAATAAAATTGAGCGAGCTTCAAATCAAGCTTAACGAGCTTGATTTTGAGCTTATCGAGCTTGTTTATCAAGCTTGAATCAAGCTTGCTTATCAAGCCGAGCTCGAGCTCAAACCAAGCCAAGCTGAAGCTTAATATAAACAAGCTCGAGCCAAGCTCAAGCTCTAAAATAAAAAATAATCAAGCTCGAGCTCGATCTTGATTATTCTAGTCAAGCCAAGCTCAAGCTTACAAAATCTTGGCTCGGCTTGGCTCGTTTGCAGCCCTAATTACGTGCATCGAGAAAACAATAAAAAAATATGATATGGATTACCTAATCACCGTCACAAGTTTGACCAAAACCGGTGTGGGAATTAGAGTGCAAACTCACTCAAGCAGGATTAATTTGTGTAATGTCCCGCTCTGTGCGGTGCCATTATGTTGGCTTGGCTTCAAGAGCCTATAGTTGGATTCGAAATTTGTATGGAGGAATTATTTCGGTACACATATGATCGGGACGGAAAGATAATTTGTCAAACATGTGAGCGACGTTGATCATTCTTTTCTTTATGTTTCACACCTAATAAAAGAACTTATTTTCATTCATTCGTTATTTCCTTATGATTGATGATGCCTTAATAAAAGATAAAGATTAAAAAAAGTCACTTGTATTTTTTTATTTGTTGAAATATTTGATTTGTAAACTGTTGGTATACTTATGGATGATAATGAGGTAGTAGACCTTCAAAGGTATAGTTTAGTACTATTGTATTATGAGATTTTACCAAAAAAAAGAAACCGTATGAAAGTGGTACCGTGGAATAGTTGGTAATGATTTAGGATAAATATGTTGCCAATCGTAATAACCTTGAATGAGAATGTGAAATTTCGAGCATAGACCCAAAAAATTAGATGTATACTGTAGATATTGCATTGCATTTACTTTATAATTTTTATTATATGCAAGATATGATTTGTAGCTAGAGTATACGCATTTGAATGGTTATGGACAACTTCTGTGCAAATTTTTGCTATTTTCGAACGGTATCCAAGACACCGAGACCTTATCAGCCTAGGAGTAAATTATGTTGAACATGCTTCAAGCACAAGGTATTTCTGGACCTTCAGTGGAAATAGCTATCCACACTAGAAGGACACGTCATAACACCCTATATAGTCATTCTTGGTGAAAAAATTCGATGACCCTCATGAAGATAGATTTTAATTGGTAATGATTATTTTGAATGAGAGCAATAAGATACTAATCCCTATTTTATAAGAATGGACAAGTTGGATGTGGGTAAAATTTTACTGTACACGTGATATGTTCATGTTTATATTTTATATTCATGATTATGAATAGTTAACATACTCTAGCTAATTAAAGTAGAAAGACCAATAAAATTTTTATAATTCACATGGATATTGTGTTGGTTTGGGTGAGTCGGATTGATACCGCTCACCAGTCATTTTTTAATGTTCTGACCCCTCCCCCAACAAGTGTTGGGAACAACATGGACGTTCAGAGGCTTTAGTGCAAAGTAGTGAAGCTCTATCTTCTGAAGCATTTCGAAGTTTCCTTTAGTTTTTAAGGTATTTTATTTTTTAATTTAGTAAAATGACATGATGTGTGGAATGATATTATTTCATGTCAGTTGGTCAGGATGAGAATTGTAAAACAAAATTAGCATTTTAAGTTGATTTGAAAAGTTATACACACCGTTGCAAATTATCGAATAAAAAGAGCTATTTCTTTCTATATTTGTGTTTATTAATTTTCTGCTTATATTGCTTCTTCAACCTATTTTCAAATGGTTTGTTACACGTGGACGCTCATGCATTGTACAAGTACAATTTAGACTTGTACATCATCACATTCAGTGATGACTTATCAATTTGACGGATCAGGACGAGACAATTTGGGCTACGACTTAAGCCACCACTATATCGACGATATACTGTGGGCTCAACAGCCTATGAGCTCAGTACGTTGACGGCCCCGTGTTCGATTGATTCTCGTCCAAATCAAATTTTGCAAGTTGGATATCATTCTTAATTACTAATATGATATGTGCACGGAGGAATCGTGTCTTGGTTGACTATAATGAAATCTATTTATCATAAAGAACAAAATATGTGATACAACGTGTCAATATTGATTTCGTGACTCAAAATTGAGTAGCCTCGCACTCATTGTGCTATGGTGACCTATTGGTACTAGTATGCACATTCAATACGAGCATTGAGGTCAAATTCCACAAAATCATATTATGTTGAAAATCTAAAACTCCAACACGAAAAAAAAAATCTAACATGTGAGATCCCTAGTGGCTTGTGGTCTCGTAACTGTGGTCAAGAAATCAACAAAGAACACATCGAAGCAAAACTTCCCTTTCATAAGCAAGGTGTAGTTACCTCAATCGAGTCTCAGTTCACGGCCTAGGCTATGGAGTAGGGCTTCACATCCTCCTCTTGACCGACTCTTATAAGCAAAGGGTCACGCTCCCCGATATGTCTCTATGTTGGTTGGAGTCAAGATATCAAGAGAGGGAGAGAGAGAGAGAGAGAGAGATGACAAGATAATGTTGAGAATGAGAGAGTGAAGGGTTATAGAATCCTTACTCACCTACATTGGTGAGGTTACATGCCACATATACCAATCCAGGCCATTGAAACACAATTCAATGGCCATAGCAAGCACAATACCAAGTCAACAACTAACTTGATTAGGAAAATACATAGTGATGTACCGATGGGGTCCCGTCCCGACCCGAAAAATCACTCGAATCGCATTGATTTCACCCGAATCAATCATCCTCGCTGGGGCGTGACGTCGTACGATTCTGAGTTGCTCTCGCGCAAGGCAAGATAAAATTCTCAAAATGGTTGTCTCAATTCAATACATAAGTAGCGGAAGAAGGGTGGAGACACATCAGATTATGTAACTACCTAATTTGAGATTCTATTTTGGAAATCAATATTAAAATTTTGGGAATTTATAAATCCAATTTTCGATTTGTTCTGAATTTATTTAATATTCTAAATATTATTATTTAATTAGTTAATTTAATTTCTGAATTATTTTATTAGTTATTAATCTAATTTTCAGAATTAATTTTATGTTAATTAATGTGATCCTACCAAGCCTTGGACATAGATTTTGGGCTAGCTATCCTAATTGCCTACCAAGCTTAGGCTTGGATTGTGGGCCTATATTTTGGGTTAGGGAATATCTAATTATTTAGTCAAATCCAAACAATTGGGTTAGTTACTAATTAGTTGGTTTGGTAGGATTAGTTACTAATTATCGGATTAGTTAGGGGGTTAGTTAGAGTTGTTAGTGGATTTCAATGAATATCCCTAGATCTATTAAATATTATAAAATTTCCATTAGTCTTGGAGAGAAATCTACCTATTCCCTATTAAAATAGTAGAGACTCTCCATTATTTTATTAGAACAAAATTCTCTATTCTCCCTCCTGACACTCTCTTTCCCCGTTCAGTACTCTACTCCGCCTCTGGCCGTCATACTCTGACCAACTCCGACGGTCGTCTCGCTACATCCTCACACCCAACCACTACTCCGACTCATCAGCAGCCAATCCGACCTTCCACCACTAGCCTCTGGACACACCCCCTGCCCCCACCAGCACAGAAAAGACAACCACCCTCGCCTACTCCACTGTTCCGCCTGCTCACCCATCTCCACTCCAGTACAAAACCACCACCCCACTGTCCACCCCTACTATACTATTCCAACCACTAGCCACCCTAGCCATTATCACCAGTCTGCCACCACTGCACGTCTCCAAAACCGACTCCATCGTCCACCTTCTGTCAGCCACCACCGCTGCCCCAACCATTACGACCATCAGAGAACCACCACAACGACCTCCTAACTCCGGCACTAAGCCTGACCAACACCACCACTCATGACACCCACCACTACCATTACCTTAGTCACCGCCACCCCCAAATTTTAGATTTACTTACCTCCGACCGTCGTCTCATCGAGTTTCCGACCTCGCCGTGCTCGTCGACGATTCTCGACCTTTCTCTCCAGATCTGCAACAGATCTGTCGATCGGAGTCGTATCGACACTACATCGCCGTATGACGAGGGATCTGTGTCATCTTCGGCCATGACTCCTTCGTCGTCCGAAAAGTTGCGCTCGCTTGTCCCCTTGCCGTCGCTTCTCTGCAGCCGTGCCTCCGTACCAGGTTTCGGTGAGCGTCATTCCTTTATTCCTTCCTTCTTTCTTCCATTCCTCTTCTCCCTCTTTTAAATTTTGAGTCGGTTGCGATTTGATTTCTCTCTCCATTGGAGAGAGAGGTCGTTAGGGTTTTCAAAACCTAACGAAGCTTAGGTCTAGCCCAAAGGGCTGTGTTCTTTTAAAATCAATATTATGTGGGTTTTGAAACCCTAATATCATTCGAGGGATTGGGCTTGAATTGCTCAGCTGAATTTTACTGATAATTAGTAATTATTTCTTTTGGGTCATGGGCTCAAGTCTGTAAAGGATTTTTGGTTAATGCTGTGCATCGTCTCAGCTTGATGGGATTCCTGTGGGATAGGGTTAATCCTTTATTCATTTGGTTATTTAAGTGATTTCTGTAGGCTGGGCTTAGGGCCCATTCCTGGTTTAATATATTTATTTGGGAGTATAGGTTTAGGCTAGGTTAGTTTCTGTATAATACAAGTATAGGTATTTGTATAAAATATGTAGTATATTGTGTGTGAACTTTATTAGTATAAATGTACAAGTATTTTATGCTATTATAATGGTATAATATTAATATTTGAGTAAATGTATTATTTATTATTCTTATAAAATATTTTACCTAAAGTAGTTTAACCAAATAATGTTTTAAAGTATTTTCCAAATATTAATCCTAAATATTTTGATTAAGGAAATCTAGTTTCTAAATATTATTAATAAGTGCCCATAATAGATTGTAGGTATTTAGGTTGTGATTTCCTCTCATGTTATTGTTTTAATCATAATATAATCGAGTTTTCCTAATTTGTGACTTGCTACCAAATCAATCATCAGTTTATTGGATTGACATTGGGATCTTTGACTTGGATACGATCTTGGACTTCTATTTGACATATTGATCTTTTATGATTTATCTGGGACTTATTATTATGGACTATAGATTGTGATACTTTTCATGTCGACACGATCGTGTCGCGCACGTCGACTTCAGATACCCGAGGTAAGTACTCATGATGATCACTTTTATTTCTTGATAGTTACTCTATTACATGTTTTTGATGTACATTCCCGATTATCAGCACGACTCTTACACGATATTAGTATTGTGGATCATATATAATGATTTTTTGTGTTTTTCTATGCTTCCGTGTTTTCCTTGTTCACATTATGATTTAAATCCATAATTATTAGTCGGACACAAAATACCTTAGTATATATGTGATCAAAATCCTGTACATTCTGTGATTCGTGATTTCGTGACTAACAGCTAATCATATACTACACGTATGATTGAGCCTGACCATATAGATCCCTCAGCCCGATCACATATAGAACGTGGTATTTCAAATTCACTTAGCGTAGTGATGAATTATGTACTCATATTGTTTGCTTTACATGTTTGATTTCATGCCATGATTAGTTTACTTATGTTTCCATATTCATTAGAACTTGATTATTGTTATTTTAGTTTTGTTCTCTACTCTATTACATGTCTTATAGTTTCTTTCATGTTTTGAATACTGGACCATGATTGTACTTGCTCCAATCCTGACTGAATAACCATATTTTTAGGCGAGGACTTAGAGAATTGGTGTACCACTTATTATGGCACACCTGAGGCAGATTATGGCTTAGATGAGGATACATGAGATGACATAGCCGATGTGCCACTGGAGGATGCTTAGCTTGGTCTTTACTATCAGTCATTTAGATTTCTATTATCAGAATATTTGGCTAAGTTGTAATAATTTTAAGGATGACTATACTTGACTATCATATTTGTACTATGTGAATTTTATCTTTCCATTTCATATCTACATGCTAGTATTTGTGATTGAGTTAAATTCTGGTTCATTTTATTGCTAGATTGAGATTTGGATATACTTGAGGATTGACCACTTACTACCGCCGACTCTGCGACGTAGGCTGGACTTGCTTCCATGCACTCGTGCCCGAACTTCCGGATGCGGGTGTAGAAGCATGAAAAAAGTGCAGCATCTATGAGAGCGCATAGTACATCCATACTACACAGAAGTGCAGGAAGCACCAAAGTTGTTGCGCACATCACTTAGAATCACAAGAGAAGAGGTATATAAAAAGAAGTTCTTTATTAAAAATTATGCCTACAAAGATCTATTACAGATTCTTCATGATTACATATCAAGACTAAAACACCAAAAATCTACAAATAAGCAATCTTCAGAAGCGCGCAGTCGCCACAAGCGCATCAGCGTCAGAGCAAATCACTTCCTTGTCAGAGCGAGCCACTTCCTAGTCAGATGTAGAGGAACTCCAATATGGCTAATAAAGCAGCTATTGGCCCAAGCAAGAACGCAGCACCTGCGCGAAGCTCACAGCAAAACCTGTGGCTTTTTTTTGAGCAGGACAGAGCATAACTTGTGGCTCTTTGGGTTGGCAATCAATCCAAACCCAGTAGCTTGGACCTCGAAGACCTCTAAGATGTTGTTCAGGTTCGAACCCCTTATGCCAAACGCTTAAGTGCATCTCGAAACTCAGCAGTTGTTCTTCTACAAGGTCACAGCTTCTTTGAATAAAGAGATCGACAACGAACAGTTGACTTGTACAAGGCCAATGGTCGTTCGAAGCAAATTTGGGATAGAGAAGGGCAGCGGGAATGCTAAGAGACAGTGGACATGACTCCTCAGAAAGTTTTCTTTTATATAAGCTGTGTGTGGTCCAACTCACACGCCACGTGTCAATCGGCCAATGACCCCGAAATTAATGTGATGAACCTAGGACTCAACACAATAAATCCTATTTAATAGGTTCATTTGACTGAATCCTAGGCCACAACTTCCAAAAATCCCTAATAAGTGGCGACAATTAAAGACACGTTGACTCGGCTACTCAAGGAGAGTCATTAAAGCACAAGCTCTCAGAAGTCTTTTGTCGCTTCGTAAAATATACAGTGGCTTCCCAAAGCTCCAAGAAGTCCTTCATCGTCTCGAAGAAGCACAGTGGCTTCACAAAGTTCCCAGAAGTCCTTCGTCGTCTCGAAAAAGCACAGAGGCTTAACAAAGCTCCAAGAAGTCCTTCGTCACCTCGTAAAAGCGCAGTAGCTTTACAAGTCCCTATAGTAGTCTCCTCGTCGCCCAAAAGCACACCAACTCCGTTGCCTTCGAAACGCAGTCTCCTCGTAGCTCAAAAGCGCAGGGACTCCGTAGGATTCGAAAAATAGTCCCCTCATCACCTAAAAGTGCAGTGACTCTATGGCCTTCGAAAAACAGTCTTCTTATTGCCCAAAAGTGCAGTGACTCCGTGGCCTTCGAAAAAATAGTCTTCTCGTCGCCCAAAAGCACAGTAAATTCATTGTCTTCGAAACACAGTCTCCTCGACGCCCAAAAGCGCAATAACTTTATTGCCTTTGAAATACAGTCTTCTCGTCACCCAAAAGTGCAGTGACTCTGTTGCCTTTGAAACATAGTCTCCTCATTGCCCAAAAGCGCAGTGACTCCGTTGCCTTCGAAACACAGTCTCGTCGTCGTCCAAAAGTGCAGTGATATTAAAACCTAACCAGAAGCATAGCTCATATAGACGCGCAATTCTATG
The DNA here is from genome assembly GCA_029216955.1 of Iris pallida. NCBI lineage: Eukaryota > Viridiplantae > Streptophyta > Magnoliopsida > Asparagales > Iridaceae > Iris > Iris pallida. The sequence goes on along the minus strand of JANAVB010007200.1, from coordinate 8,625,097 downwards.
AGGTAGAATTTTTTTATATGGCCACTCTGGCATCTATAACTTTTCAGATATGATCCAATCAGTTTGTTTAAACCACCGCTTCTAATAAAAAAATAGAGTTTGGTTCTGTTGATAGGTGAAATATCCAATCAGTTTATTTAAATCGTCGCTCCTAAGATAAGAACGGAGTTTGATTCTGTTGATAGGAGAAATATCCAATCGGTTTTTTTAAACCATCGCTCCTAAGATAAGAACGAAGTTTGGTTCTGTTGACAAGGGCAATATCTAATCGATGTTTAAACCGCTGTCCCTAAGATGGGGACAAAATCTGACTCTATGGATAGGAGCAAAACCCACTCGGCTTATGTAATGTCCCATCCCGTTCAACTCAATCGGAGGAATCGAAATGTCAACAACGTTCGAACTTAGCCATGCAATGACTGCTCGAAGACCCCCTCGGTCGAGGCGACTCCTCGTTCAGGTGGGTGGCTTTGGTGAACTTGCTTTAGCTTGGCCTTCACACTAATAAAATAAAAGTTTTCAAATGCACAAGTAGGCTTGATAATAAAAGAGACGAATCCACATAGCTAAGGAAATAATCCAAAGTCGGGTCAGATTGAGTTAGAACATAGAAAAAGGTCCCACGGTCGGCTTAGAATCGTTGCACGTCGTACTTTCAAAATGGCACTCAGTCCTTCATCCCGTGGCTTGGAAGAAGGAAAGTTGGTCGATGTTGCCACAGAGTTATGAACTTAGACTAAGTCATAATCAACACATGTATAAATGCTTGATAAAGCAAGTTCGATCCCATCGTCAAAGGCTTGGCATAGCCTTTGCTCGTCCTACGAGTTAAGTTGTATCGCACGGCTTATGGCGTAAGTCTAGGCACCCAATGAACTTGGTTGTTCAAGTCGAACGCGTAGACGACAAGTTTCTATGATACAAGGCTTGGCATAGCCTTTGCTCATCCTACATGTTAAGTTATTGCACGATTGAGTTAGGTAAGAGTTTTGTTGGGCTATTGAAGCAATAGCAAGCACTGTCCCATTTTTTCTGCAGTTGTTAAGTCACATAGTCCCAGGATCTCAAGGCTCGTCATATAAAGTATGACTTGTGTGGTAGTGTCTCTTAGAAAATAAGTTGGTTTAAGGCATGAGCTACGGTAGGTTCAAGGATATGTGTGCCACAGTTAAAGAACATACATTTTGTTTAAGTTAAGCTGGAAGACTACATAATAGTCATTCTCTGGGTTTCAAAGGAAAGAAAGTTCATGCGACTGTTTGTCGTTGAGATCGATCCCGCTACTTGGGAGTATCTCATAAAGTATGAAAAGCATGGTCATGAATAAAAAAGGACATGGTAAATCGAGTTGAGTCTTGCATGGTCGTTGGACAACTTGTGCGCAAGAAGAATTCCTCGAACGATCGCCAGGGCACTGGGTCCGTGTCGGCCTAGGCGGAAGAGCAAATATTGTACGACCTTCAATAAAAGTACGACTCGCCTTGAAGTTAACCATTACAATATAGGCTACGGGACCATTCGGTGGAGCTCACACCTTGCACGCGAATGGTCACCGTATGCGAAAGATCCAGTATAGCTTGACATTGCTAGTGATCACTCATATAGATGTGTCGGCATAAGAGTGGCTATCCGCGTGGATGCCTTTAGATTTCGTCGAATACAAGTACGACACAAAGTGAGTTAAGAGGGTGTGCATCGGTTGCAACACAAGTCTTAAGAAGCCTAAGATTTGGCTATAGCAAAGACACGTACTTCAGCACGAGATACGAAGTCGAGTATTAAGTCATTAGCATAGAGTTACATAAGTTGGACTTGAGTCATTTCGAGTTAAGTCAAGAAGGGCTGTAAGGCAAGTTTGATGAAGTTGTGATAAGTTATGAGGCACAGCCACACTATTATGGTATGAGTATAGGCAAAGAGTAAGCGGGAGGCACTACCTCAATCATATTGAAGCACGAATAGAGTTTATGACACGAACAAGTCATTGCGTCCCTAAGTATGGCACGAAAGGCAAGCACGAGTCAATACATTGATGTTGCAAGCATGAGAATGGTTTAGAGGCAAGGATAAGGAAGTTATCGATGTGATAGCACAATGACGGTCTAGAGACACAAATATGCCAAGAGTCTCTGTCCTAAAATCGATCCTAAGAATAGAAAGACAATCATAAAGGGTTTATGTTGCACAAAGTAAATGAACTGTTTACAAAAACAAAAAGTTTGATTACAAACTAAGAAAAGAGTACAAGAGTACAATTGATTTCTGGAGAAGTACAACTTTAGGAATCTGATAAGAAGATGATCACTTTATTCCTTGGACTATGTGAACTTGAAGACTAGAGCCTCTGGAGAATGTAGCAGCAATTTTGCAAGAGTTCTTGATCCCTGTGCCCCTTTGATAATGATTGGAAACTCTATTTATAGAGTTCTGAAAATAACTGTTTTAGCATTTATTCTGATGTGCACGAGGCTGGACTGCACCACATTGGCTTGCGCCAACCTTATGTTGTGCCAACTTCCATTTAGTTACTCAATCGTGTACTAACTGTATTTAGACGCGCAACATCATGTAATTGAGATACGCGTGGTCGTGTACATAATAGATGATACGTTTTGAGAGATTAGTGGCATGTGCGCCACGTCATCATGCTTTAGAATGTAAGTTGTCTCAACTTTATCAGGTTGCACGAGCTTCAGTCAACAAGTCATGCTGCGCCTGATTGGTTTGCGCCTAGACATGTGGCAGCTTTTGAATATATGAGGCAAAATTGTTCAGATTGCGCCTAGGCGCAACTAAGGAATTTATTTAGATTGCACCTAGGCACAACTCACAAGATGTGCAGGATAGCTGTCAATTAAATCTCCTCGAGCAGCACATTTTGAGGGATTCGAAGAGATTTTCTTCCTTTACTGTGCTGTCAACTGTCAGTACTGTCAGGCAATGATGATAATTAAATATCAGACGCCACGTAGGTTTTGGGCACATTGTAGATTGGGCGCATTCTAAGGTCAGGCGCAACATAATCAATGGTGCAGTTTAATCTCTGAGCTTTAGAACAGTGGCACAACTTCATTTCTGGGGCGCAATTTGATTGCTGGACAATAAAAACATGGTGCAACTTGATTTTTAGGCCCTACAAGACTCCCTTTAAAGTTTTCGAATTTTGAAATTTTCAAAAACTTCAAAATACTTTGAATTATGATAATGACTGAGTCAAGTTGCACCTATCTCGCACAATCTGTTGTAAACAGTTACGATTTTATATGCACAATTTATGATGACTGTTAGGATTCAGTCTTTTAGGCTATAAATAACCCTTGATTAGCCGAATTGAACTCTTTACTTCTGCTTTAATCCTATGATAAAATTCTTCGAGCTCTTGCCTTCTTCTCTCCGATGATCTTCTCGACGTAATGGCCCCCAAGAAGACTGTCGCCAACAAAGGGAAAGGCGTCGCCACCTCATCGACCCATTCCCCGTCGGCTCGCGTACCATAGTATGCGCTGCCCTCCTCTCGACGAGAGACGTTCAATCCAGCACTGGAAGGTGATTAAGGACGATCACTGAAGCATATTCGATCCTCATATTGACTTGCGCCCCTCTTTTTAGAGTGTGGCGCATCACGAACTTTGCGCTACCCCTTCTTAGGGTATGGTTGCTTCAATTTGAATACTGTTCGTTCTTACGAACTGTGTTGCGCATGCTGTTGCGTAACTTAGCTTTTTATGCAATCAAAATAATATTACATAACTAAGTTTTGAGGCACAATCCAGTATGTGGTGCAACTTAAATTTTGTGCAACACAATATGTGGCGCAATATCAAGTTGCCGCGCAACTTAGGATGTGGCGCAACTCGATCGCTGTATAACCTAAGATGTTGCGCAACTCAGGATGTGGCGCAACTCAACTGTTGGCGCAACCTAAGATGCTTGTGCAACTTAATAGTTTGCTCAACTTAATTTGTTTTTTACTCTTTATAAAGTTTGCACATTCTTGCTGCCTCTAACTTTCTTGTTCATGTATTTCTTTGCAGTTGATCTTAAGGAAGACCCTAATACTGAAAGGTTTGCTTCAGCATTCAATGTCCCGGAGTACAGAAACAATCTATCTCATGTCAAATTCCCTCAGTACGACGGTCCTGAAACATAAAGAACTCTTCTTATGGCTCAAGAGAACCAGACTCTATTGAACTTAATGAACAGAGAGCCTCTTGAAAGTCTGGACACTTTGGTCCATAAGAAACCTGCCTTTCTGTTTGGGGATGCTATCAAAAGGACTTCCCAGCCGAAGACCAAAAAAGAGTAGAGAATTTTCACAAAGGATGACAAAATCATATATCTCACAGAGATATCAAGATCTATGGCGTTATCCCAATACGCTTTTGCCAGTTATCCCAGATGGATGTCTTAGGATCTAACTCCTATTCAGCAGGTGAGAGTCGACAGGATCTGTTATAAACTGGGTCCAAAGAACAGGGACCTTTTTTATAGTACCTTTGAAAAGTATAGCACACATTTAAGAGATTTGAGGCCAAGCTGCATCCCTTCAGAGGATTCTTCCTTGCTTCTTCCGGTCAGAATACCTATCTTTGCCAATACTTTTGCAAAAGTCGAAGGAAGATATCCAGACCACGCTATGCGTATGACAGGTCTGGTCAACCCAGACGTGAAGCGCTGGAGCAGTTTATGTATCTGGATTTTGGAGGAATTCAAGGACCAGCTCCTCAATTTGGGTCTCTACAATACCATATGTACTACAGTATATGGCATTCGCCCAAATGCACACATGTTCTAGGCTCTGGTAGAGAGATATAATGAAAGTACTGGGACTTTCATGACTCTCCATGGAGAAATAGGGTTTGCTCTTCATGAGATGGAGTATCTCTCTCGCCTACCAATGGGTGATAATCCCTATGAAGAGTATGTACCTACTAACGATGAATTGGATGCCATGGCAGAGGAGAACCCTCAAATGATCACAGTTTTCCAAGAACTACTGTGTCATTATAAGATCTGCTCGTTCTATTATAAAAGCACAACCGCAGGAACTTGTTACACCACCAAATGGATGCCGTATCTTTTTTTGGGTAATGCACGAGAAGATAAGCCACTGGAAAGTCAAGCGTGTGCTCCTCGTTTGTTTGAACCCTTCGATAGGAGTGACATGTAATATTTGATGGAACAACATGACCACATAGATGTCACACTGGATGATGATTTACCTCCGTTCAAGGCCGGCGACACTCTCCAGAGGAACCTTAGACAAGGTTACAGACCTATGTCTCAAGAAGCCCAGTTAGCAGGTTTTTTTATCTTTATGGCTACGGTGCTTTATAGTTCCGGGAGCCAGTACAGTCGACCGATTCTATCGAGGCGTATTGTTTGCTGCAACGCGTCTTGTCTTCGGATATAAGATGGATCTTTTATCGGCTACGACTTGCCGCCTGAACGCAGGACTGTATTTTTTGTACAGACTTTGCTGAGTGACAAAGCATCGAGACAGGATTTCCCTCGTACAGAAATGCCATACACCTACCTGTTCGGATGGTTATTGATTCACCATCCTTACCTGATGAACCCTGATATGGGAACTGTTGATGGAGACTTCATCAGACGCTTTTCTAATGCTCACTGGCAATATACAGCTCTTTCAGAGTGTAGATTTGATTTAAACCGAGGATCAGGATGAAATTTTCAGTACGTGGGGCCTCCTCATGGATATTTAACTATGCCTCCACAAATGATGGACTTAGCTGAAGGATCACTCCGTTTAAGCCAAACTACCTTTTCGTGGCTGCAGGCGATCCGTCCCTCTCATCTGGTCAATAGATTTGAAGAGGAGTGCTATCTGGAACCGTACTTGCCGAGTAGATTTGCATGACAGTTCGGATATGACCAACTTCATGTAGGTAATGCCACTACGTGCCTGCAGGCCAAGGGTTACCTTATTGATGGATCTAGGGCGTGGAGTTATTTCAACGCCCGAGGCACAAAAGCTATATTTTCTATGCCCAATGATCTTGCACAAGGCCCGCGTATGTTATATACATACGCAAACTTCTATACTTCAGCAAACACATTTGCTGAAAACTTTTATCCTGCACACAGCTTTGAAACTGAAAGGAGATCCAAACAAGAAAAATATACTCTTCAATCTTTCCGTGATGCAGAAGACAAAGATCCTGCCGATACACCATTGGAGGCATCAATTTTAATGAATTATGCTGATCAGGTCCAAGATCCTTTGGATGTGTCTATAAAAGTCAGGAAAGAGAAATCCCCTATTAAGGGTTTGAAGAAAAGAAAGACTAAGGTGACGACAGCACCTCCTCAACAAGATAATAGACCCAATTCTCCAAGGGTTCTAGGGAAGAAAAGAAGGACAGCACTGGTTATCAATAAGCCAACGACCACGAGAACAACACATTCTCAATCAAAACAGCTGCTTCTCAGTTCTTCCTCTGGAGAGAAGGACATTACTCCTTCTTCTATTCAGAAGCAAGGGGAAATTATAGAAGGAGGCACGTCCACTTCTTTGATCAACCCGAAGAGTGATCGCACTGGAGCTGTTACAGAGCCGGTCGCATCATCTCACAGAGAGGTCAGGAGGAAGTTGGTAATCACTGAAGATATATCATCTCAAGAAGGTAATACCAAAGTTGTGATATAATATATCAATTTTTTCTGTTAAAAAAATGTTTATTAAATTGATCTTTTTTTTGTATTGGTTACTTCAGCAGATGTCCAGCCTTCTACTGCCACCGCAGAAGCTTCAAGTTTAGAGACAAGAACTGTACGTATTCCCGCAAATGTACTTTCTGCTGCGGGGATAACAATTCTATCTCCGACTCCTATGAGTCCAGAAGCCACTTCTCCAAAACAGGATTTGCCTCCATAAGATCCTCCATAAGCTCAAGAGTCTACCCATTCCGGAGATGCGATGATTGAAGCTCTAGCTGGTTGTGACTTTGGTGACGAAACATATAATGATTGGGATAACATCACTAAAGAAAAACAGACTTTAGCGAATACCCAATAGCCTCAGGAACCACCAGCCAACAAAGAACCTTCAACTGTTGAAGATGAAGAGAATGTGGTTATCGATGATGAACAGATCAATCATCTTGAGATCGATGAACCCATAACCAATGAAGAACCTGAAACATTTGGAGTGGCAGTAGGATTAGTAGTTCAAACTCTAATAACTCTGCCACTTCAGACTGAATCAGGAGCTGGCAGTTGTCAAACTATGTCTACAGAGACTCTGTTGAAGCTTACAGTCAAAGCTGTTGCGACTCCTCATGATGTACCCAGCTCAGGTAAATTTCTAAACATGATCAATTTGTCGTAGTACCTTCAACATTATATGTTATTAACATAAATAACATATTTGATTTACAGAAGCACCTACTGGAACTGTAGCAGGAGAGGGAAGCTCTTCTCATATTATCGCTCAAGATGAAGTACCTCTACCTGCTGAAGCTGTAAAGACTTCTGCAGACATAGTAGCCACTCCAGGAGCCATGGAAACTAGCAAGTTTGTGGTGGCCTCCTTTACGAGAGTCTTCTTTACATCTCTGGAGCCTCTAGTCTATAGAGTGATGGAAAGAGAGGATGTCCCTTTCAGCACTATTAGAACTCCCTCTACATTTTTGATTGGAGGTATCCGAAGCCAAAGAGACGATGCTCAGGCTACATTTTTGGAGCATATTTTGGATGAGCTGGAAAGCTTAATTAAAGCTTACAAGGAATTAAAAAAAGGAGACATTGAGCCACTAGTAAACACGGGATATGAAACTATGGCTCGAGAAGCAGAAACTAGTAAAGCTAATTTTAAAGCATTTTTGCTGGCTTTCACTAGACAATCCTCTGAGTTAGACATCCGAATCTCTGATGCAGCTGTTGTTGCTGAGAGTCACAAGACTAAGGCTGCAGAGGAAGAGAAAAAGGCTGCTGATCTGGAAGCCAAAATTGCTCAACTTTAAGCAAAACTCCAGACTATCAAGCATAATGTAGAACAAGAAAATCAATTGCACCAATCTGCTGTTGATCAGATGGAGGCTCTGAAGGACCAAAAGAAAGAATTTGAACATCTTCAGAATGAAGAATTAACACGTCGAACTGCTGCTCTACAACCTTTCGATCCTGAATCAGGATGAGTTGAAGCCAGGCAGAGAGTGCTAGATTCTCGTGATGAAAGAGTTCAATTTCTAAAGAAGCAAATTACAGAACTCCTTACCTATCCTTTAGAGTAGAATGAAATTTTTTATTGTCTTTTACAACGTACTTCTTTTTGCAAAAAAGAAAGAAAATAAAAACTTTTTATGTGGTTCTATTACTTGTTGTATATCTTGTTATAGATATAAGTAATAGAATAAAAAATATATTCAGAGGTATTGGACATAATATATTTTTGGATTTAGAAATTAACAATATTTATTATATCAGCTGTAACGTCCCAGTCCCAAAATACGTAGGACTAGGAACGTAGACATGCCAGCCGTATAATAAATATACATAAACTGTAAATGTAGTAGAACCATAACTAAACTCATCCACACAAAATAAATGAATAAAAGATATCATATAATGATAATGAATTATCTCGATACAATATGTTGGGCGGAGACAAATCCACTACCAACAAGTAAAGAAAAAATACATGGGAAATGAAATAATTTTGGCGAGTGAAGATGATCCAAGCACAATCATCCTCGAAGAAATGGAGATGGTCACGGCTATAGCTAGAGCACCTGCGAAAGACAAGAGAATACACCTGGCGAGATAACCAGGTCCTCAGAGGGACGTAACAAGACACATAATATCATGCCATATAAACTGAATAAATATTGCTCAAATAAATAAGCCAATTGAATTATAACATGGTCCAATACGCACATATTGAACTAGCTTACCATCCCCCAACCAAACAAGGACAGGAGATGGTAAACTAATTTACGGCGACGTATCTTTCCATGCTATGAATCCAATATGGTATCCGGACCCCAACAAGGTTCAATACCTTCTCATCGAAGTAGTAAGTCACACCTACAACCAAACAAGGACAAGATGTGAAGAACTAATCCGCGATAAGTTATTGTTCCAAGCCACGGTCAGATACAAGTACCCAAACCAAAAGTACTCATACCTAACAGATAAAGGTGCCTAACCTTTCTAAGTGAAATGTAGTTAAGAATAATCTTTTCTACGCATGGGCCCTGGCTAAATAGGATCGGCATAGTCCCCCCTTGGGCACCAGAGGCCCCATCAGTAAGAGCATAACGTTTCGCAGAACGTCAGTGGCCGTCAGTAATCATGGATAATCTCACCCGCGTCTCCGACGGAGCTCACGGGTTACAAAAGGGAAAGTGCATCGAAGCCCATACGCTAAGGAATTGTCCTCCCCGCCCAATGCCTACTAAGTTATATCTACAACTGAAAACCTCTATAACCGCTAAGTCAAACTAAGCATGCAACCACTATTAGCGGTTATTCCTATCACACGGCTTGTACATACTGGTGGCCAGCCAATCACGCACGTCCGTGTTCTACATACGACATACAACTTCGTGATACAACGTGTCAAGGCCAATGAATACAATACACAAGGTGGTCCCTTAAATCTAGGTTTAATGTGTAAGAAAAATAACACATAGCAGGAAATATAAATGAACAGTAAGTTCTAACAGGTTATGCCATGTATCACAGTTTATTTTGTATAAGGAAAATAATGAATAATGCATGAAATATGAGCTAAAATAAATAAACAGCAAATGGCAAGGTGTCTTGCCTGGTAGTACGCCTGGTGTGCTGCGATAATCAATGTGGCACGAACTGTGACTTCGGTGCAACAACTATGTAAGATGACCTCGGGTGGTGGCACAGACAGTTCCATTAGGTCCAGAAGGGTCAAATTAGTTAGGGTGGACATAAGGTAGTACGAAATTGGCGAGAGAATAGGATAAAAGGAAATTTTGTCATGGACAAGGATTTATAACCGAAGGAATTTGAGGAAATAATAATAATACATATACTACTTTAGAAAATTCTTATGATACTTAAAACTATATATATTTTTACGCGAAAATATTTTAGGCAAATACATACTTGAAAATTACTAGTAATTATTTATAACTCAAAAGCTACCTTTTTATTAGTAAAATATGATTTTAGATATATATTTGGAAAACAAAATAGAAATAAAAATATATTTTTAGGCTAAAATTTATATTCTGAAAATACGTAGATAGATTTAACCCCATGCTATCCATACAGTATTTAACATAATAATAATCCCAAAACAATAACTATACTAATAATAAGTTTACAATCCCATGTAACAATAATACTGGTAAAACTAATAATAAAATAATAATAGTAATAATAATAACAACAATAATAATAGTAATAATAATAATAGATTATTCAAAAGAAAAAATAAATAATAAATAAAACTAAACAAAAATCAAAACAAACAAAATAGAACTAATAAAGAGGCTGCAGTGTTCTCTCTCGGAAAGAGAGAGAGAGAGTGATTGAAAAAATCAAAAAGGAACAACAATAAGGATTAGAGAGAGAGAGTCAGAAAGAAGATGAGAAGTGACGAGAGGGAGGGAGAGTGAGCGAGGCTCGATCGGCGGAGGAGCAACGGTCCGGCGGGGCGGTGGAGAAGAGTCGGAGGGGCGCGGGAAGAGGCGCTGCCGGTACGGCATTCGCCGAACGCGGCGTTCGCCGTTGAGGTGTCAGCGGCGAGCGGCCGTCAGTCGTGCGTGGGGAACTCGACGAAGGCGGCACTTGGTGGCGGACACAGCGAGGCGATAGAGGCGGACGAGTCTGCTCCGGGAAGAGAGAGGTCTTTTGTTTGGGAAAGAGGCTGAGGGAACGGGGAGCTCGGTGAGCGGAGGGGAAATCGAGGCTCGGGCGGTCGAGGCGGTGGCGTGGACGCTCGTGGCGGAGGCGGAAAGAAAGAAGGGGTTTACAGTGGGGGTGCTCCTCGCTGCTCGAAGCTCGATCGGGGTCGGTCAATGGCTTGGCGCGGGCGGAGGTGCCCGCAGCGAGGCGGTGGAGGCACTGTTGTGGAGTCTAGGGCGGCCGGATTTCGCAGCGGCGCTCTACATTGCCACGGCGAGGTACGCGATGCTGGGGTTTTGGTTGTTTGTGGTGTTGTTGGTTTTGGTTGCGGTGTCGACCGTGGTGGTCGAGAGTTTTGGGGTCGGCGGATGACGCCGGTGGTGGTGTTTTGTTGGTGGACGGCCCGATGTGGCGTCGATGGTGGTGGTTTTGCTATTTTGATGGAGATGATGGCGGTGTTGGTTTGTGACGAGTGTCGTCGGGAGGCCGTGTGGGTGTTTGTCGGAGAGTTGGGTAGTGAGTGGTCAGATTTTGGTGGTTTGCGAAGGATAGACGCTGGTGGTGTTGTCGGTGGATGTTGGCGGAGTAAGGCTGCAGGGGTGGTGATAGGGATATGGGGGCTACTACGGTGGTGGCGTCGGCTTGGGCTTTTAGGATTTGTGTCGGGGTTTCGGTAGGTGGCTAGGTTTAGGATTAGGTTTGCTAGGGATTGCGCCATGTCGGGTGTGTCCGACACGGGGATGGTGATGAGGAGATGTGTCCGAAATGTGGACACGGAGAAGGTGAAATAATGTATTTGTAAAAGATGGAATTAGAATTGGAGGGGGAACACGGACACGATGCACGCACGTTTGGTTGTAGAATTTATGGAGGAATAATATGGAGAAAATAATGTGGAGGAGTACCTGCCTATTTATAGGATGTGGGAATTCCCAGTTGGATAATGATTAGGATTAGTTTAAACCCAAAAATAGATAATTTGTAATTTAATTTAAATCAATTCAAATCGATCCAATCTAAAATAATCCAAATCAAAATTCCAATTTAAATCTAATTAAATTACATCCCTTTAGTTTAAAATCAAATCAAATAAATCAAATTCAATTGTAGATATTAATTTACTATTTAAATCAATCCATAAAATTAAATCAAGATTTAATTTGCCATAAAATTTCAAAATATGTTTTTCCAAAAATACTATAATAATAATTTCGAAAATACATTATTATTTACAAATAAACTTAATAAATATTTATGAAATATATATGTATACACAAAGAATATTATTTATTATTAATAACTGTTTTTACGAAAGACTTTAAATAAAATAAATAAAATAATGGACTTGGAAATGTTGGTATGATAGCTAAAATAAATATTACATATATTATTTTGAAACTATAAAAATAATAAAAAATATTTTTCTAAAAATATGTACGCTCTCACATACTCGCACTCGTCGAGCAATTACGAAAAATAAAATTTCATGCGCGGCGTACAATATGACTACGCGATGTACAATACAAAATTTTAAATCAGTACCAAATTTAATAAAATATATAGTAGAAATTTAGGGGTTTTACATCCTACCCAACTTAAAAGAATTTCGTCCTCAAAATTAAGAAATAGTAGTGGGGTAAGAAGGCACAAAGGGGTAGCGATGAGGAAGCACAGTCAAATCATTGGGCGAGACAAGGAAACGATGTTTAATGAAAACATGCATTAGAGTCGTGAGTTCAATAATGGCGAAGATATTCATGGATTAACGCAAGAAGGAAAATGGTTAAGATAATGCACGATAAAGAATAGTATGGGTTCAAGAAATAAATTAGAGACCTTAAAGTTATGGTCTCTTGAGAGTAGGTTGAGGGCACGATTAAGAGAACGAATTAAATTCACTCGTAAATTAAGCGGTTAGAAGGTCATGATAGGACCGAGAAAAGGACAAGTAGTTTAGGATAAAGATATAGCAATATCGAGTGATAATAATCATAATCGATATGAAGGCTAGAGGAGGTTCTAGTACAACGACTTCGTCTTTCTAAAATAGGTGAAGGCGAAAGCAATAAAGGGTTCCTAAGGTGATATTATCGAATACGAACACGTGGTTCAAAGGCGAGGTACACGAGATGCTACGCATGGCAGCTAGCATCGACGTGACGGTCGAGGAGCTAGAGACGAAGGAAGATGCAAAGTAGCTCGGAGGATCGAAGATCAGTGGCATTAGGGAGCAGGAACTCTGTCGCATGACGACATGCATGGAGTCCAGTTGAGGAGCCATGGGGTCAACACCCTCTCATCAGACTGGAGTGAAAGATTTTGGAGTCCAGTCTGGATTTGGTAATAGCATATTTATGGAGTCCAAATCTGATTAAATATTTGATTTAATTTGATTTGGATGTCCATAATTAGTGCTGGGCTATTTTAGATATAATATGATTCTTATTTGCGGGTTTCCTATTTAAGAGATCATATTATAATCTAAAATAAGATGTTGATGGGCTATTTTAGGTGTAGTAGGATTCTTATTTGAGGGCTTCTTATTTAAGAAATCCTATTATAACCTAAAATAGGTTTTTCTCATCCTATATATATGGGGTGAGGGTGGAGGCACAAAGCACAGCACAAAAGTGGAGATTCGAGGTGCTCGTTCACAAGAAATCTAAGAGAAAGTTTTGCACTTTGCTCTTAGGACTTCGCCATCCAAGACAGAAGGAAGAAGAGATCTAATCGAGGGGTCGTTAACTTCGGTTAGGGAGATTGCTACGGGTTGGTGAGCGATTTTAATTGTAATCTTTCTTTTCTTCTTGAGTGTGGTGAGGGGGTTGAACCTATTAGGGCAAAGGGTTCAACATTAGTTTTTGTCAATCTTGTAATTTCATCTGAGTTATAGAGATTGGGATATGTCTAGGTGACGTAGCCACCACCATATACTTGTCTTTATCTGTGTTTGGTGTCCGTTAGACCGGGATTGGTTATTTCAGGTAAGTTGGCCTAAGTTTCCGCTACGGCAATGTCTCAGACACGGTATCGGAGCGTAGGAGGGCGTATCCGATTCCCAACATCATGTTCATCCACCATCTTTTCTGTCCTTTATTTTGTCTGATGTTGCTTGGCTGCATCTGAGAGTTTCTTCAGAAAGTATTCTGATTCTCACCCATGAAGAGGATTAGATCTTCGCCAAGTAATGAAATCATCTGTTTGTTTTAGTGTGGAATTTTCTGCATCAATGAAATTGTTTAGATTTGGGATTGTTTGGATTTGATGTGTGGAATTGTTTGGATTTAGAATGTTGGATTGTTTGAATTTGGTGTGATGCATCAATTGTATTGTTTGGATTTAGTTTTGGTGTAGAATAATTTTTTTGTATCAGTGGGATTTAGAATTGTTTGGATTTGGTGTATAGGATTGTTTGGATTTTGTGTGATGCATCAGTATTTGGATTGTATGATGTATTTGGAGAAAAAAATATTGTGTCGAATTATCACAACCTGTTCTGTTACCAAGGAGAAAAAACAAAAAAAATAAAAAACATGTAGTTGGAGATCTCGTGATCAACATATGGAGGTGGGTTAAAAACCTCAACAACACATATTACATTGATGGCTTTCTTATTTATAAGAAATTTACTAACAATAAAGATAGAACAAAATAAATCTAAGATAAAAATAATATAATCAAGAAATGTCCTCCTTATCCATAATGATTGATATGGATGAGTTAGAGGTTTGACTTGATAAGTTTAAATCTTGAATTTGTTGATTTTCTAACAAAAACAAGAGGATTCACTTAGTGCTTTACACGAGGTGGGTCTAGCCTAGAGCTTAGCACGCTTGTTACAAGTAAGCTAGCTACACCTAACTGCATAATATGTCAAATCCATAAAACATGTGTGCCTAGGGTTACAATTACGTTTAGGACTACAAATGAGCCAAACCGTTCGCGAGCTGCTCGAAGCTCGGTTCAATAAAAACTCGTTTGAGCTCGGTTCGTTTACTAAACAAGTTGAACTCAAGCTTCATTTTCAAGCTCGTTTAATAAATGAGCCAAACTCAAGCTTAGAAATACTCGGCTCGTTTGAGCTCACGAGCTGGCTTGTTTATGAGCTTGCGACTGGCTCGTTTAGAAGCTCGTTCAGGAGCTTGTTTAGAAGCTCGTTTGTTCTTTGTTGAGTTATAATTTTATATATATCTGTGCATTATGTATTTATATGTCCTTAATAATTGATATTAAGGAACTTTTTAAATTAAATTTATAAATAAATTGTTAATATTACAGGTATTTGAATTCAAACCTAACTAAATTGAAGTCGAGCTCGTTAAACTTGAAATCAAGCTTAATGAGATTGAAATAAAATTGAGCGAGCTTCAAATCAAGCTTAATGAGCTTGATTTTGAGCTTATCGAGCATGTTTATCAAGCTTGAATCAAGCTTGCTTATCAAGCCGAGCTCGAGCTCAAACCAAGCCAAGCTGAAGCTTAATATAAACAAGCTCGAGCCAAGCTCAAGCTCTAAAATAAAAAATTATCAAGCTCGAGCTCGATCTCGATTATTCTAGTCAAGCCAAGCTCAAGCTTACAAAATCTTGGCTCGGCTTGGCTCGTTTGCAGCCCTAATTATGTGTATCGAGAAAAGAATAAAAAATATGATATGGATTACCTAATCACCGTCACAAGTTTGACCAAAACCGGTGTGGGAATTAGAGTGCAAACTCACTCAAGCAGGATTAATTTGTGTAATGTCCCGCTCTGTGCGGTGCCATTATGTTGGCTTGGCTTCAAGAGCCTATAGTTGGATTCGAAATTTGTATGGAGGAATTATTTTGGTACACATATGATCGGGATGGAAAGATAATTTGTCAAACATGTGAGCGACGTTGATCATTCTTTTCTTTATGTTTCACACCTAATAAAAGAACTCATTTTCATTCATTCGTTATTTCCTTATGATTGATGATGCCTTAATAAAAGATAAAGATTAAAAAAGTCACTTGTATTTTT
Source organism: Iris pallida (assembly GCA_029216955.1). NCBI lineage: Eukaryota > Viridiplantae > Streptophyta > Magnoliopsida > Asparagales > Iridaceae > Iris > Iris pallida. Next base: position 8,609,246 of record JANAVB010007200.1, on the reverse strand, counting down.
TTATTTGTTGAAATATTTGATTTGTAAACTGTTGGCATACTTATGGATGATAATGAGGTAGTAGACCTTCAAAGGTATAGTTTAGTACTATTGTATTATGAGATTTTACCAAAAAAAGAAACCGTATGAAAGTGGTACCGTGGAATAGTTGGTAATGATTTAGGATAAATATGTTGCCAATCGTAATAACCTTGAATGAGAATGTGAAATTTCGAGCATAGACTCAAAAAATTAGATGTATACTATAGATATTGCATTGCATTTACTTTATATTTTTTATTATATGCAAGATATGATTTGTAGCTAGAGTATACGCATTTGAATGGTTATGGACAACTTCTGTACAAATTTTTGCTATTTTCGAACGGTATCCAAGACACCGAGACCCTATCAGCCTAGGAGTAAATTATGTTGAACATGCTTCAAGCACAAGGTATTTCTGGACCTTCAGTGGAAATAGCTATCCACACTAGAAGGACACGTCATAACACCCTATATAGTCATTCTTGGTGAAAAAATTCGATGACCCTCATGAAGATAGATTTTAATTGGTAATGATTATTTTGAATAAGAGCAATAAGATACTAATCCCAATTTTATAAGAATGGACAAGTTGGATGTGGGTAAAATTTTACTGTACACGTGATATGTTCATGTTTATATTTTATATTCATGATTATGAATAGTTAACATACTCTAGCTAATTAAAGTAGAAAGGCCAATAAAATTTTTATAATTCACATGGATATTGTATTGGTTTGGGTGAGTCAGATTGATACCGCTCACCAGTCATTTTTCAATGTTCTGACCCCTCCCCCAACAAGTGTTGGGAACAACATGGACGTTCAGAGGCTTTAGTGCAAAGAAGTGAAGCTCTATCTTCTGAAGCATTTCGAAGTTTCCTTTAGTTTTTAAGGTATTTTATTTTTTTAATTTAGTAAAATGACATGATGTGTGGAATGATATTATTTCATGTCAGTTGGTCAGGATGAGAATTGTAAAACAAAATTGGCATTTTAAGTTGATTTGAAAAGTTATACACACCGTTGCAAATTATTGAATAAAAAGAGCTGTTTCTTTCTATATTTGTGTTTATTAATTTTCTGCTTATATTGCTTCTTCAACCTATTTTCAAATAGTTTATTACACGTGGACGCTCATGCATTGTATAAGTACAATTTAGACTTGTACATCATCACATTCAGTGATGACTTATCAATTTGACGTATCAGGACGAGACAATTTGGGCCACGACTTAAGTCACCACTATATCGACGATATACTGTGGGCTCAACAGCCTATGAGCTCAGTACGTTGACGGCCCCGTGTTCGATTGATTCTCGTCCGAATCAAATTTTGCAAGTTGGATATCATTCTTAATTACTAATATGATATGTGCACAGAGGAATCGTGTCTTGGTTGACTATAATGAAATCTATTTATCATAAAGAACAAAATATGTGATACAACGTGTCAATATTGATTTCATGACTCAAAATTGAGTAGCCTCGCACTCATTGTGCTATGGTGACCTATTGGTACTAGTATGCACATTCAATACGAGTATTGAGGTCAAATTCCACAAAATCACATTATGTTGAAAATCTAAAACTCCAACACGAAAAAAAAAAATCTAACATGTGAGATCCCTAGTGGCTTGTGGTCTCGTAACTGTGGTCAAGAAATCAACAAAGAACACATCGAAGCAAAACTTCCCTTTCATAAGCAAGGTGTAGTTACCTCAATCGAGTCTCAGTTCACGGCCTAGGCTACGGAGTAGGGCTTCACATCCTCCTCTTGACCGACTCTTATAAGCAAAGGGTCATGCTCCCCGATATGTCTCTATGTTGGTTGGAGTCAAGATATCAAGAGAGGGAGAGAGAGAGAGAGAGAGAGAGAGAGAGAGAGAGAGAGAGAGATGACAAGATAATGTTGAGAATGAGAGAGAGAAGGGTTATAGAATCCTTACTCACCTACATTGGTGAGGTTACATGCCACATATACCAATCCCGGCCATTGAAACACAATTCAATGGCCATAGCAAGCACAATACCAAGTCAACAACTAACTTGATTAGGAAAATACATAGTGATGTACCGATGGGGTCCCGTCCCGACCCGAAAAATCACTCGAATCACATTGATTTCACCCGAATCAATCATCCTCGCTGAGGCGTGACGTTGCACGATTCTGAGTTGCTCTCGCGCAAGGCAAGATAAAAATTCTCAAAATGGTTGTCTCAATTCAATACATAAGTAGCGGAAGAAGGGTGGAGACACATCAGATTATGTAACTACCTAATTTGAGATTCTATTTTGGAAATCAATATTAAAATTTTGGGAATTTATAAATCCAATTTTGGATTTGTTCTGAATTTATTTAATATTCTAAATATTATTATTTAATTAGTTAATTTAATTTCTGAATTATTTTATTAGTTATTAATCTAATTTTCAGAATTAATTTTATGTTGATTAATGTGATCCTACCAAGCCTTGGACTTAGATTTTGGGCTAGCTATCCTAATTGCCTACCAAGCTTAGGCTTGGATTGTGGGCCTATATTTTGGGTTAGGGAATATCTAATTATTTAGTCAAATCCAAACAATTAGGTTAGTTACTAATTAGTTGGTTTGGTAGGATTAGTTACTAATTACCGGATTAGTTAGGGGGTTAGTTAGAGTTGTTAGTGGGTTTCAATGAATATCCCTAGATCTATTAAATATTATAAAATTTCCATTAGGCTTGGAGAGAAATCTACCTATTCCCTATTAAAATAGTAGAGACTCTCCATTATTTTATTAGAACAAAATTCTCTATTCTCTTTCCTGACACTCTCTTTCCCTGTTCAGTACTCTACTCCGCCTCTGGCCGTCATACTCTGACCAACTCCGACGGTCGTCTCGCTACATCCTCACACCCAACCACTACTCTGACTCATCAGCAGCCAATCCGACCTTCTACTACTAGCCTCTGGACACACCTCCTGTCCCCACCAGCACAGAAAAGACCACCACCCTCGCCTACTCCACTGTTCTGCCTGCTCAACCATCTCCACTCCAGTATAAAACCACCACCCCACTGTCCACCCCTACTATACTATTCCAACCACTAGCCACCCTAGCCATTGTCACCAGTCTGCCACCTCTGCACGTCTCCAAAACCGACTCCATCGTCCACCACCTGTCAGCTACCACCGCTGCCCCAACCATTACGACCATCATAGAACCACCAAATCGACCACCTAACTCCGGCGCCAAGCCTCACCAACACCACCACTCATGACAACCACCACTACCATCACCTTAGTCACCGCCACCCCCAAATTTTAGATTCACTTACCTCCGACTGTCGTCTCATCGAGTTTCCGACCTCACCGTGCTCGTCGACAATTCCCGACCTTTCCCTCCAGATTTGCAACAGATCTGTTGATCGGAGTCGTATCGGTACTACATCGCCGTATGACGAGGGATCTGTGTGATCTTCGGCCATGACTCCTTTGTAGTCCGGAAAGTTACGCTCGCTTGTCCCCTTGCCGTCGCTTCTCTGCAGCCGTGCCACCGCACCAGGTTTCGGTGAGCGTTCTTCCTTTATTCCTTCCTTCTTCCTTCCATTCCTCTTCTTCCTCTTTTAAATTTTGAGTCGGCTGCGATTTGATTTCTCTCTCCATTGGAGAGAGAGGTCGTTAGGGTTTTTAAAACCTAATGAAGCTTAGGTCTAGCCCAAAGGGCTGTGTTCTTTTAAAATCAATATTATGTTGGTTTTGAAACCCTAATATCATTCGAGGGATTGGGCTTGAATTGCTCAGCTGAATTTTACTGATAATTAGCAATTATTTCTTTTGGGTTATGGGCTCAAGTCTGTAAAGGATTTTTGGTTAATGCTGTGCATCGGCTCAGCTTGATGGGATTCCTGTGGGATAGGGTTAATCCTTTATTCATTTGGTTATTTAAGTGATTTCTGTAGGCTGGGCTTAGGGCCCATTCCTGGTTTAATATATTTATTTGGGAGTATAGGTTTAAGCTAGGTTAGTTTTTGTATAATACAAGTATAGGTATTTGTATAAAATATGTAGTATATTGTGTGTGAACTTTATTAGTATAAATGTACAAGTATTTTATGCTATTATAATAGTATAATATTAATATTTGAGTAAATGTATTATTTATTATTCTTACAAAATATTTTACCTAAAGTAGTTTAACCAAATAATGTTTTAAAGTATTTTCCAAATATTAATCCTAAATATTTTGATTAAGGAAATCTAGTTTCTAAATATTATTAATAAGTGCCCATAATAGATTATAGGTATTTAGGTTGTGATTTCCTCTCATGTTATTGTTTTAATCATAATATAATCGAGTTTTCCTAATTTGTGACTTGCTACCAAATCAATCATCAGTTTATTGGATTGACATTGGGATCTTGGACTTGGATACGATCTTGGACTTCTATTTGACATATTGATCTTTTATGATTTATCTGGGACTTATTATTATGGACTATAGATTGTGATACTTTTCATGTCGACACGATCGTGTCGCGCACGTCGACTTCAGATACCCGAGGTAAGTACTCATGATGATCACTTTTATTTCTTGATAGTTACTCTATTACATGCTTTTTGATGTACATTCCCGATTATCAGCACGACTCTTACACGATATTAGTATTGTAGATCATATATAATGATTTTTGTGTTTTTCTATGCTTCCGTGTTTACCTTGTTCATATTATGATTTAAATCCATAATTATAAGTCGGACACAAAATACCTTAGTATATATGTGATCAAAATCCTGTACATTCTGTGATTCGTGATTTCGTGACTAACAACTAATCATATACTACACGTATGATTGAGCCTGACCATATAGATCCCTCAGCCCGGTCACATATAGAACGTGGTATTTCAAATTCACTTAGCGTAGTGATGACTTATGTACTCATATTGTTTGCTTCACATGTTTGATTTCATGCCATGATTAGTTTACTTATGTTTCCATATTCATTAGAACTTGATTATTGTTATTTCAGTTTTGTTCTCTACTCTATTACATGTCTTATAGTTTCTTTCATGTTTTGAATACTGGACCATGATTGTACTTGCTCCAATCCTGACTGAATAACCATATTTTTAGGCGAGGACTTAGAGAATTGGTGTACCACTTATTATGGCACACCTGAGGCAGATCATGGCTTAGATGAGGATATATGAGATGACATAGCCGATGTGCCACTGGAGGATGCTTAGCTTGGTCTTTACTATCAGTCATTTAGATTTCTATTATCAGAATATTTGGCTAAGTTGTAATAATTTTAAGGATGACTGTACTTGACTATCATATTTGTACTATGTGAATTTTATCTTTCCATTTCATATCTACATGCTAGTATTTGTGATTGAGTTAAATTATGGTTCATTTTATTGCTAGATTGAGATTTGGATATACTTGAGGATTGACCGCTACTACCGTCGACTCTGTGACGTAGGCTGGACTTGCTTCCATGCACTCGTGCCCGAACTTTCGGATGCGGGTGTAGAAGCATGAAAAAAGTGCAGCATCCATGAGAGCACATAGTACATCCATACTACACAGAAGTGCAGGAAGCACCAAAGTTGCTGCGCACATCACTCAGAATCACAGGAGAAGAGGTATATAAAAAGAAGTTCTTTATTAAAAATCATGCCTACAAAGATCTATTACAGATTCTGAAAAACAGATGGCAACTCTAGAGGGGGTGAATAGAGTTTATAGCGATAATATCACCCCCAGTTTTCGAATTAGGGGTATTTTCGTCATTTTTCAAGTTATATAATTTCTAGGAATTTTTATTTATTTTATGTGATTTTTAGGGATTTGTTTGAGTTGGTTTGAATTTTATCCAATTTGGACTTAAGTTGGAGACCCGGGTAGCCTGGACCCTAGTAGGACCCACATACTAGCTGGGCTTGGCCCACATACCATCCTAATTAGGCTAAAAATCATAAACCCTATTTCCATGGCTTAATTAGTCATTTTAGAGGCTTAATTAGTATTTAGATTTAAACCGAAACAAACCGAACCAAACCCGAACCAACCCAACCCAAGTTTAATGGGTTGGAGGGTTATTGGATCACACCCACAACCCAATAACCCCCCCCTCCCACATGGCCGGCCATGAGATGGAAGCCCCCCCTTTCTTCTACACTAAGTCACGAACACTCTCTCTCTCTAAACTTCCTTCTTCTTCCCAAACTCCTTCTTCCTTCAAGAAAAACCATTTTAGGTATGTCATTTATTCTTTATTTATTACGCTTTTCTATTTATTGCTTTCACAATAATTATAGTGAGGAAGATTCTCTACACTTTGCCCACAAACTTTGTAGGATTTCCTAGAAATCTAGGTTAGGGATTATATGGGGGTTTTTCTAATTAGAGTGATTTATATATATATGTATATGTATATATATGTATGTGTATGTATAATATATATATTTGAATTTGTGTGTGTGTAGAGGAATGAGGGTGGTGGTGGTGTTGTCATGAGAATGATCGTGGTTGTGTGTGAGAGTAAGTGTGTGGTTGTGTGGTAGAGAGAGTGTGTGTGTGTATTTATATATATATCTATGTGTGTATGTATTTATATATAGATATATATAGAGATATGTATGTATTTATATGTATATGGATATGAGTGTGTGTGTTTGTGTAGATATATATATATATATATATATATATATATATATATATATATATATATATATATATATATATATATATATATATATATATATACATATATATTTTTTTTAATATATATATATATATATATATATATATATATATATATATATATATATATATATATATATATATATATATATATATATATATATATATATATATATATAGAGAGAGAGAAGAGTAGAGGATGAAGTAGAAGGAGAAGTAGAATGAGAAGAAGAAGAAGAAGTGAAGATATATATATATATATATATATATATATATATATATATATATATATAATATATATATATATATATATATATATATATATATATATATATATATATATATATATAATATATATATATATATAGAGAAGAGTAGAGGATGAAGTAGAAGGAGAAGTAGAATGAGAAGAAGAAGAAGAAGTGAAGCAACAGCAGCAGCTGCTGCTGTGCTGCTGTGGCAGAAATGCCAACAGCAGCAACAGCAATAAGCCCTGCAGCAGCCGGAAACCCCCCCTTTGCTCATTAGCTCCCATTTTACCCCCCTATCTACCCCCCCTCATATATATATATGTATGTATATATATATGTATATATATATATGTTTATATATGTATATAGATAGATAACTAAAGAGTTTGAGAGAAGACTAGAAGAGGAAGTTAGAAAAGATTTAAGAAGAAGAATTAGAATCGGAGAAGAATGAGAGGAAGTGAGGAAGAGAATAAGATTATGAATTAGATGAGATTAGAAAAGGATGAGAGAAAGAAAGAATAGGAAGAAGGAAAAGAATAAGAAGATTTTGAATAAGGAGAGTAGAAGAAGAGTTAGAAGGAGAAGAATTTGAAGGGTAAAACTTAGAAGAGGAAGGAGAAGTAGAAGTATAGGAATGCAATATAGGGAAAATCGAGTTAGAAGGTGAAATCGAGCTCCGAGTATCGAAACGCGACGAAACTTGGCGTAGGCCTAGAATACGTGAATTAGATTTTGCGGGTAGGCTCCCGAGTGGAAATCGGGGTCGTAGGGCGCCGGTATCGTGCCGTACCATTGCGTATCTTGAAATATTCAAGATATCGGCAATGGGCCGTATCATGGACTAGACGTCCACTTTACCTAGGTATTTTGGTAGGTAATGTATGTATAGGTTAGTATCCTACTACCCTAGGGAGCACGGGTCAAAATACCAAGCGTAGGTAGGCTAACTTGATAATTGCCTAAGTTAGAATTTTACCCTTTTTAAGGGTAAAATAGGATATTGGCCTACGGCCAAGATACGGGTTTCGGAGTCCAAGATTGCCTTGAATATGGGTTGTAGAGGTAGGTAATAGTTAGAAATAGTCGCCTAGACCTAGTCTTGACCTCGGTTGACCACGGTTGACTTTTTAGACCAAAAGTCAACTATGGGTCAACACTTTACCCAATTTAGTCCCAATTTCCATTAAACTTGAGCAGTTGACTAAAAGTCAACTATTAGTCACCATTGACCTAGGGTTGACCTAGAGTTGACCAGAGTTGACCCGTTGACCAAAAGTCAACGGTTAGCCAATTTTTGACCTAGTTTGATTCAGATTGACTTCTAATGTTCTCCTATGACCAAGGTTGACCTAACTAGACCTATCTTGATCTAGTATGACTTTGTTAGGCCTAATATGACTTAGATTAACCCTGTACCATCTAGTTTGACCTTGTTTGACCTAGACTGACTTAGTTTGACGTATTTTGACCTATTTTGACTCAGTATGACTTAATTTCACTTCTAAACCATTATATTGATACAGTATTCCATCTATAGGTCCTCGAGGCACTGATCTTGGACTCAGTCGACTTATCCATCACAGTACAGATGAGCACATTCTCTGATAATATTTTTGTTTTATGATATCGTCTTTGTTTCTAGTATTTAGTGTAGATTATCCTTGTTCTCTTGACACATTGTTCACACGGATTGATATTTGTCTGGATCCCGTCATAAGATGTTATTCCTCTTATATATGGTATACACTGGGCAAGTCTTCATTGCTTATTGTTTATTGTATAGATACGATTCCTGCGTAGGCTCGCGACCTCCTCAGAGAATACGTATCATGACGTGTCATGACTGGATCTAATATATTAGTCAGGGATGGGGGTGTTAGCGTAGATATGTGATCAATACCCTATAGTATTATATTGTATCATCATTGTATCACTAAAGTATTCTCATTGTATAGTGTTAATCATACACTCACGTATGATCAGCCAGGCCAAACATTGTATCAAGTTCTAAGCCGATCACATGTTGAAACTAATACTAAACTCACATAGATATGGTTCCAGATTTTTGTACATGATTTATACTGTTTTTCCTGTTCTTATATTCAGATTACAGTCTTGACATGCCTTACCATGATTCATGTACACATTATTTACTTCGTAGATTCTCTCTATTTACTGCTATATTTTTAATATCGTCTAACTAGAACTGTTATTGAGATTTGTGCTCATTCCATCCTGACTGGATATGTTGACAAAATTTTACAGATTGTGGCGAGGAGGATTGTCCTACCTACTACGGTCCGGTTGACGTAGTGGACGTAGACTTGGAGGCCTTAGTTCAGCAGGGCTTAGCTCCGCCCGACGAGCCTCTAGCTTAGTTTAGTTAGACTAGACATTTTGGACTGGACCTTGTCTCCAGCTTGCTACTTATGTTATTATATTATATTTTGGATTGTATTAGAGACTGGGACTTAGACTTGTATATTATTTGTGTTTAGACTCGACAAGTTATATTTTATAGTCTTGTTGTCTTTATATTTCAGTCTTTGCTTATCTTAGAATTGTGATTGAGTATTCATATATTATCATTGCTTGTCCTCCGTTCGGAGTTGACCATATTCTCGATAGGTTTTGATATTATATATAAACTGTTGTTAGAGTAGAAAACCTATAGCGTTCCACGCTGTTTTTACGATGAGGGCTGGGCGTTGTTACGTACACGTGCCCTTATAGCGGGTGCGGGTCGTGACACATTTTAGTGGTAGCCCACGCAGGTCAGAAGTCGCAATTAGTGCGATGTCGTAGTGGTACTCGACTTAGAGTGCTGCTACGAGCCTGCTATTTTTTTAGAAGATATAGGCTATAGGCTAAGAGTGCTCAATCACAGTAGGATCTTTTCTTGCTTATCTTGCTTACCGTCTTTGATATTGATTTACTGCATTCTAGCTGTCCTCCTTTGATATTGTCCTTCATGTGCCATATTGATATCTTCTTTTCAATCTGTCTCCAGGATAGTTATGACTCATTCTTCCGGTAAGGAGCACGGGGAGACGGAGAGGTCCGCTACCTCTGGCGGACAGGCTCCAGTCACTTCTCCTGCAGATGGGACTTCTGTTGGGGCTCTCGGGGGTACTCCTCCAGCGCTCTCGATGACCATCCCTGGGGTTGCGGGTGCTCTTCCCGTAGTGCTGGAGGCTACGGCAGGAGCTGTCGAGGGCGTTCTTCCTCCTCAGCAGCGGATTCCTCCGCTAGTTGCAGACATACTTCCACCTCCACCTCCTCTGCCTACAGATATGGGGCAGATGCTTACTTTCCTCCAGCAGATACTGGAGACTCAGAGAGCCCAGGCCGAGGCTCAGCAGAGGCAGACAGACGCGATGCGTCAGGGCATGGAGGATGCCCATCATTTGGCCCTTGCAGCCGTGAAGCAGAGGGCTCCGCATCCGGGGACGCGTCCGAGGTACGGAGATATCCAGGACTTCAAGAAGCTCGGGCCCCGTGACTTTAGCGGGACCGAGGGTGTGGTCTATGTAGATGATTGGCTCGAGGATATCGAGCGTCAGATGAGGGCCTCCCGCCTAGCAGACGACCTGAAGGTCGAGGCGGTAGGTTTGCAGTTGCTAGACATTTTACGCACCTGGTTTAGAAACGAGCCAGCCCTAGTTGGAGAGGGCCATACTTGGGCAGAGTTCAAGCTCCTCTTCAAGGAGAAGTTCTTTTTTCCCACGGACAAGATCGACCTGGTGCGACAGTTCCAGGATCTGCAGCAGGGCAGTTTATCTGTGGAGGAGTACGCCGCGGAGTTCGGCCGTCTGAGCCGATACGCGGAGTACATGGTTCAAGACCCGGAGATCAGGGCGAGCCGTTTCAGAGAGGGGCTGATATGGGACATCAAGATCCTCATTCCCTCATTTTATGAGACTTATACCCAGATCTATGCGGAGGCCCGTAAGGTAGAGCGGGAGTGGGGCCTGAAGCCCAAGAGGGACCATGATCTGTTTTCAGGGACTACCAGCAGCGCGGGGGCTGCTAAGCGTCCTCAACTCCAGCATCATTCTATCCCGCAACGCCCGCAGCAGATTCCTGCTCCGATTAGGGCACCAGTTCAGCAGGTGCCCCGGTAACAGCAGCAGGGACCGACGCAGCATGCACCTACTTGCCACTACTACAAGAGGTCCGGAAATCTCTGGGAGGTTTGCAGGAGACGGATGGGTGTGTGCCTATACCGTGGCACCGAGGGACATCAGGCGAGGGATTGTCCTTCGAACCTTCGCCGTGCAGCTCAGGGAGCACAGGGTAGGCCACCTATGGCACCGCATCACGCCCTCCACCAGCAGCGGGATATACCCCGCCAGGACAGGGTTTTTACGATGACAGTTGAGGATCCCGCAGGCATTGGACTAGGAGGTAGGGTCTTGCTCTTTCTTTTACCCGTTTTTTCTGCCCATTGATTGATGATTGCTTTCTTAGTACTTTTAGTTTGCATATGTGATGATCATGCTTGATTAAATAGAAAACCCTAATGAAGACTGCAATAACATGATACTGTAGAGATTTAAAACCATGCATGTGTTCTGATTTCCTGGATTACATGTTATATAACTTATGATAAATTTAGTAGACCTTGATGGTTGGGTGCTTGACTTAGAGAAGAGTACGACCGTTTGAATTTCGAGGACGAAATTTTTTAAGGAGGGTAGATTTGTCACCTCCAGTTTTCGAATTATGGGTATTTTTGTCATTTTTCAAGTTTTATAATTTCTAGGAATTTTTATTTATTTTATGTGATTTTTAGGGATTTGTTTGAGTTGGTTTGAATTTTATCCAATTTGGACTTAAGTTGGAGACCCGGATAGCCTGGACCCTAGTGGGACCCACATACTAGCTGGGCTTGGCCCACATACCATCCTAATTAGTCTAGAAATCATAAACCCTATTTCCATGGCTTAATTAGTCATTTTAGAGGCTTAATTAGTATTTAGATTTAAACCGAAACAAACCGAACCAAACCCGAACCAACCCAACCCAAGTTTAATGGGTTGGAGGGTTATTGGATCACACCCACAACCCAATAACCCCCCCCCCCCACATGGCCGACCATGAGATGGAAGCCCCCCTTTCTTCTACACTAAGTCACAAACACTCTCTCTTTCTAAACTTCCTTCTTCTTCCCAAACTCCTTCTTCCTTCAAGAAAAACCATTTTAGGTATGTCATTTATTCTTTATTTATTACTCTTTTCTATTTATTGCTTTCACAATAATTATAGAGAGAAAGATTCTCTACACTTTGCCCACAAACTTTGTAGGATTCCCTAGAAATCTAGGTTAGGGATTATATGGGGGGTTTTCTAATTAGAGTGATTTATATATATGTATATGTATATATTTATGTATGTGTATGTATAATATATATATTTGAATTTGTGTGTGTGTAGAGGAATGAGGGTGGTGGTGGTGTTGTCATGAGAGTGATGGTGGTTGTGTGTGAGAGTAAGTGTGTGGTTGTGTGGTAGAGAGAGAGTGTGTGTGTATTTATATATATATATATATATATATATATATATATATATATTTTTATATATATATATATATATATATATATATATATATATATATATATATATATATATATATATATATATATATCTATGTGTGTATGTATTTATATATAGATATATATAGAGATATGTATGTATTTATATGTATATGGATATGAGTGTGTGTGTTTGTGTAGATAGATATATGGATATATATATATATATATATATATATATATATATATATATATATATATATATATATATATATATATATATATATATATAAAGATAGATAGATATATAGATATATATAGATATAAATATATATATATATATATATATATATATATATATATATATATATATATATATATATATATATATATATATATATATATATATATAGAGAGAGAGAGAGAGAGAGAGAGAGAGAGAGAGAGAGAAGAGTAGAGGATGAAGTAGAAGGAGAAGTAGAATGAGAAGAAGAAGAAGATATATATATATAGAAGAGTAGAGGATGAAGTAGAAGGAGAAGTAGAATGAGAAGAAGAAGAAGAAGTGAAGCAACAGCAGCAGCTGCTGCTGTGCTGCTGTGGCAGAAATGCCAACAGCAGCAGCAGCAATAAGCCCTGCAGCAGCAGGAAACCCCCCCTTTGCTCATTAGCTCCCATTTTACCCCCCTATCTACCCCCCCTCATATATATATATGTATGTGTATAAATATGTATATATATATATATGTTTATATATGTATATAGATAGATAACTAAAGAGTTAGAGAGAAGACTAGAAGCGGAAGTTAGAAAAGATTTAAGAAGAAGAATTAGAATAGGAGAAGAATGAGAGGAAGTGAGGAAGAGAATGAGATTAGGAATTAGATGAGATTAGAAAAGGATGAGAGAAAGAAAGAATAGGAAGAAGGAAAAGAATAAGAAGATTTTGAATAAGGAGCTAGAAGAAGAGTTAGAAGGAGAAGAATTTGAAGGGTAAAACTTAGAAGAGGAAGGAGAAGTAGAAGTATAGGAATGCAATATAGGGTAAATCGAGTTAGAAGGTGAAATCGAGCTCCGAGTATCGGAATACGACGAAACTTGGCGTAGGCCTAGAATACGTGAATTAGATTTTGCGGGTAGGCTCCCGAGTGGAAATCGGGGTCGTAGGACGCCGGTATCGCGCCGTACCATTGCGTATCTTGAAATATTCAAGATATCGGCAATGGGCCGTATTATGGACTAGATGTCCACTTTACCTAGGTATTTTGGTAGGTAACGTATGTATAGGTTAGTATCCTACTATCCTAGGGAGCACGGGTCAAAATACCAAGCGTAGGTAGGCTAACTTGATAATTGCCTAAGTTAGAATTTTACCCTTTTTAAGGGTAAAATAGGATATTGGCCTACGGCCAAGATACGAGTTTCGGAGTCCAAGATGGACTTGGATATGGGTTGTAGAGGTAGGTAATAGTTAGAAATAGTTGCCTAGACCTAGTCTTGACCTCGGTTGACTACGGTTGACTTTTTAGACCAAAAGTCAACTATGGGTCAACACTTTACCCAATTTAGTCCTAAATTCCATTAAACTTGAGCAGTTGACCAAAAGTCAACTATTAGTCACCATTAACCTAGGGTTGATCTAGAGTTGACCTAGAGTTGACCAGAGTTGACCCGTTGACCAAAAGTCAACTGTAAGCCAATTTTCGACCTAGTTTGATTCGGATTGACTTCTAATGTTCTCCTATGACCAAGGTTGACCTAACTAGACCTATCTTGACCTAGTATGACTTTGTTAGGCCTAATATGACTTAGATTAACCCTGTACCATCTAGTTTGACCTTGTTTGACCTAGATTGAATTAGTTTGACGTATTTTGACCTATTTTGACTCAGTATGACTTAATTTCACTTCCAAACCATTATATTGATACAGTATTCCATCTATAGGTCCTCGAGGCACTGATCTTGGACTCATTCGACTTATCCATCACAGTACACATGAGTACATTCTCTGATAATATTTTTGTTTTATGATATCGTCTTTGTTTCTAGTATTTAGTGTAGATTATCCTTGTTCTCTTGACACATTGTTCACACGGATTGATATTTGTCTGGATCCCGTCATAAGATGTTATTCCTCTTATATATGGTATACACTGGGCAAGTATTCATTGCTTATTGTTCATTGTATAGATACGATTCCTGCGTAGGCTCGCGACCTCCTCAGAGAATACGTATCATGACGTGTCATGACTGGATCCACTATATTAGTCAGGGATGGGGGTGTTAGCGTAGATATGTGATCAATACCCCATAGTATTATATTGTATCATTATTGTATCACTATAGTATTCTCATTGTATAGTGTTAATCATACACTCACGTATGATTAGCCAGGCCAAACATTGTATCAAGTTCTAAGCCGATCACATGTTGAAACTAATACTAAACTCACATAGATATGGTTCCAGATTTTTGTACATAATTTATACTATTTTTCCTGTTCTTACATTCAGATTACATTCTTGACATGCCTTACCATGATTCATGTACACATTATTTACTTCGTAGATTCTCTCTATTTACTGCTACATTTTAATATCGTCTAACTAGAACTGTTATTGAGATTTGTGCTCGTTCCATCCTGACTGGATATGTTGACAAAATTTTACAGATTGTGGCGAGGAGGATTGTCCTACCTACTACGGTCCGGTTGACGTAGTAGGCGTAGACTTGGAGACCTTGGTTCAGCAGGGCTTAGCTCCGCCCGACGAGCCTCTAGCTTAGTTTAGTTAGACTAGACATTTTGGACTGGACCTTGTCTCCAGCTTGCTACTTATGTTATTATATTATATTTGGATTGTATTAGAGACTGGGACTTAGACTTGTATATTATTTGTGTTTAGACTCGACAAGTTATATTTTATAGTCTTGTTGTCTTTATATTTCAGTCTTTGCTTATCTTAGAATTGTGATTGAGTATTCATATATTATTATTGCTTGTCCTCCGTTCGGAGTTGACCATATTCTCGACAGGTTTTGATATTATATATAAACTGTTGTTAGAGTAGAAAACCTACAGCTTTCCACGCCGTTTTTACGGTGAGGGCTGGGCGTTGTTACGTACACGTGCCCTTATAGCGGGTGCGGGTCGTGACAGATAATAGCCAATTAAAAATTTAAACTCTTTCACAAGAAAAACTGATCAGAGTAAATACGAAAATAAATGAAGAGCAAGAAAGCATACACAAACACAGCCGATTTTAACCTGGTTTCCCTCGTGGAGGACTAGTCCAGGCCTGAGAACTCTAGCTCAGGATTAAATCCACTATTTGTGAAATAGTAGTTACACCCTGTGCCTTTTCTTCAGAAGAGCACGTCAACTTCTTACAAAGGATCGCAGTGGCGATGCTTAGAATTTTCCAAGCGACATGTTGAACTCTTGCACAAGACTCCTAACTGAGAGATGCTGAGCACTCGAGACTTAGGAAGCTTGTGGCTAGTAGATGAAGAAGGGTATGGCTTATATTGAGCTTTAGAGAGAAGATAAGAGAAGATGGGATGAATTAAAATAAGAGAATTCTTGGCCTATTTATAGGGTATTGGAAG
Source organism: Iris pallida (assembly GCA_029216955.1). Lineage (NCBI taxonomy): Eukaryota > Viridiplantae > Streptophyta > Magnoliopsida > Asparagales > Iridaceae > Iris > Iris pallida. The sequence goes on along the minus strand of JANAVB010007200.1, from coordinate 8,593,136 downwards.
GCAGAATTCGGCCAGAATTCTGGTAGGAATTTTCAAAAATTTGGCCGTTGGACAACTAGCAACCAGCCAACCCTAAAAATTAGGGTGCTGATTTTTAGGGGACAGAGTTCGGCCCGAACTCTGTGTGGAGGCAGAGTTCGGCCCGAACTCTGTCTCCAGAGCACAGAATGGATCTTAAGGTCCAATGGGCTTATTTTTGGATGTGGAGCTTTATGGATTTTGGATAGGTTATAGGTCAAGTCTCAAGAGCTCAGCACCACTCAGCTTACAACAGTCTAGACTCAATAAATATAAAAGTACAGACTCAAAATGACTTGTATTTTGGAAAAACTGAGCTGTCATCTGGCTTGAGCTGGATGTAGTCGTCGTGTGTCATATTAAATTATTACAAGTATTATTTAGTCAATGTTATCAATATTTGGTTGACTGTGACTTTGTGTCAACAATCTCCCCTATATTGATAATTGACAAAATAATAATTGTATATTCAGTATTCATACCTGGACACATGTAAAGACATAGCTCCTCCATAATTAGTGCCAGCTTAAGAATAGCTCCCCCGTAAACAATGCTGTGAATCTTGTTGGCCTGTTAATAACATTCTTCCAAAAGCATATATAGACAAAAAGAATATAGAATATACATATCTCCCCCTTTTGGCATTTAGCAATTTAAGATAAACGAGTAATAACTGGCAAACACACCAAAAGATATAAGAAGAAACTGCATATGAACTGATATAATGACCAAATGTCTCAAGATTCATAAAGACATAAACTGATAGAACTACTAAAGTCTCAAAAGTCACAACCCATAATAAGTCTAATACAAACCAAGTACATAAAAGCAACTAAAAACAAAATGCATAAACCATAATCTATGATCCTTAGTAGCAGTAGCAGGGAGCAGTCTATATCCATCATCGAGTGCGTGAAGGCCCATCGTCGTCCGATGGATCAGTAAAGGAGCGACGAGGGTCCACAAAGGCTACATCTGGATCCAAGTAGCGAATGACCCAAGGGTCATCGATACGATAGCCCTCACGACCGGGATCTCGCTCCATAGGAATGGGCATGGAAGGATGGCGAGACATGGAATACCGAATATCATGCAGCGAGTTGCTGATAGCACTCATCTGCAAGGTGGTCCGATAATCCAGCTGAGTCCATCGATCGTCCTCCAAAGTGAAGCGATCTCGGAGCATGGTCTGAAGAGACTCGAGAGTGGCAGGTGGAGAAGGAGGATCCTGTCCAAGAGGAGGGGCATCTGGCTCATCATCAGAATGCTCAGACACTACTGGTGAGCCAATGGCCGCCTGAAGCCTCCTTGCCTTAGAGAGGAAGGCAGGGGCAGGTAAGAATGGACACTCATCAAGGGGTACATGAAACGCACGAAAGATCATAGGAAGGTATAATGCATAAACCAAAGATCTTGGTTTCTTCCTGTAGTTAATCATCCAATCCATCATTGTGCGTGGAAGATTAAAGGGAACATGGAAGTGGAGATGGTACAAGGCCGAGATTTTAAAATAAGTAACTTCATCGGTAGAACCCGCTTTGGGTAGAATGGTGTTGAAAATGATCCGATGAAGCTCATAGAAATAGGGATTGAGGAATTTAGCCAAAAGCTTACGAGGACGTGTGTTAGGGCTACACAAGTCGTCCTTGAAGCTTTCAAGTGAAATCCCTTTGGGAAATTGAAATGATCTAGCTTCAACAAGCTTTTCCCAAGAATTAGGCTCTTGAAGCTCAAGATATTCGGCCAATTCGAAATCGTCAAAGGAGATATCAATTCCCGCAACTCGTGAATAAATATGAGTATCATCAGGGGTTAAGTTGCAGTAGAACATTTGAATAACACTACGATAAATGACCGAATTTGTGGTAACAAGTTCATCAAGGCAAAGATCATGAAATAGTGCATCATATTGTGAGAATATAGTAAAGTTGATGGGGTATCCCGCAAACACCGGACGTGTCCAAAAATCACTAAACCAATCATTTGAGGCATCTAGTGATACAAAAATTCGATCGTCAAAAGTGTTTGGATCATGTGGACGTGGAGGATTGAACAACGGATGGATTTGTTGTTCAATGGCCGGTGCAACGGGTGGTACAACGGGCGGTTCACCGAGAGGAGGAGCATTCGACGAGGATGTGCCCTCGGTCCGAAGTCTCTTTCCGCGGTGGAACAAACGAGGAGCCATAATACAATAGATAATAAAAGAAATTGAGATATAGAAGAGTGTGGAATTATACCTCAAACTAGTGATAAACAATGTAGAAGAATTGAAAAAGAAGCCTTCTCCTTGAGTTTGGGGAAGAATGGAGCTCTAGAAAGGAGAAATTAGGGTTAGGGATTTGAGAGAATTGAGTTGGAGAAGTGAAAAAGGTGGTAATGAGGAAGGAGAGGGAAGAGAAACCGAAAATATGGTGAGGGTTTCTCTTGGTCGGAGCAAATAGTAGCCATTGGATCTAACATTTGATCAACGGCTGAGACTATTCCCGGTTCTGGAATAGTCAGGCCGAACAGGAATCAGGCAGAAAATGAAAACGAATGGTTAGGTAAGAAAGACCAATATAAGACAAGAGTATAAATACAAGAAAAGATCCAATAAGTAAACAAATGAATAACGGATAGTGAGTTCGAAGCAGCAATATGAAGTTGAAAAAATAGTATTTCAGCATGTGATAAATAAAAATGAACCGTATAATAAACAAGAAATTATATCATAATTCAATATTTTGAAGCTGCCATGAGTTAGCTACAAGGGCCGGATCCCAGCTAGCGGTAGTCCTAAGGACTAGTGCACCGTGTCGCTTAGGCTTTTACGCCTTGTTGTCAGAAGGACCCTTTCGGCTTGTACCCATAGCAAGTTCATCATAAGATAATCAAGATATACTCGATATTTACGCAGGTTTATTTTAATTTACAACAGCTTCATCTAAAATTCTAAGTTCACGACAAAGAAAATTGAAGCGCTCTTCGGATAATAGTTTTGTGAAGAAATCTGCTAACTGATGATCAGTGTCAATAAATTCTAAGTTAATTGTGCTATTTTACTGATGATCACGCAAAAAGTGATGACGAATTTCAATGTGCTTCGTACGTGAGTGACAAATGGGGTTCTTAGTAAGATTTATAGCACTAATGTTGTCACAAAAGATTGGAATATGCATGAAAGATAAGTTATAGTCTTCAAGGGTTTGATTCATCCATAAAATTTGTGTACAACAATGCCCAGCTGCGATGTATTCAGCTTCTGTTGTGGATAGTGCGATAGAATTCTGCTTTTTGCTAAACTAAAAGACTAAAGTTTTTCCTAATAAATGACACGTGCCGCTCGTACTTTTACGGTCGACCTTGCATCCGGCAAAGTCAGCATCAGAGTAACCAATGAGGTCAAATGACGTTGACTTGGGATTCCATAGGCCCACTATAACCGTACCTTTAAGGTATCGAAAGATACGCTTAACCGCGGTCATGTGTGAGTCCTTAGGATTTGCTTGATATCTAGCACACAGGCAAACGCTAAACATAATATCAGGGCGACTAAAAGTAAGGTAGAGTAGACTGCCAATCATACCTCGATACTTACGTTGATCTATGGGTTTGTCGCTATCATTTGGTTCAAGTTTGGTTGAAGTAGCCATTGGAGTGCTGATTGGTTTGACGTTGTCAAGGTCGAATTTCTTCAGCATGTCCTTTGTATACTTCGACTGACAGATGAAGGTTCCATTTGACATTTGTTTGACTTGCAGCCCAAGAAAGTAGTTGAGCTCCCCCATCATGCTCATCTCAAACTCGGTCTGTATACACTTGGCAAAATCTTGACAAAGGGTTTCATCAGTAGAACCAAATATAATATCATCTACGTATATTTGTACTAAAAGAATAGTGTCTTTAAATGATTTTATGAAAAGTGTGGTGTCAATTTTCCCTTTTGAAAAACCTTTCTCAAGCAAGAAATTGCTTAGCCGTTCATACCAAGCTCTAGGGGCTTGTCTGAGGCCATACAACGCTTTCTTTAGCTTGAACACGTGGTCAGGAAATTTGTGATTTTCAAAGCCAGGAGGTTGTTTCACATAAACTTCCTTTTTAATAAATCCATTCAAGAAAGCACTTTTAACATCCATTTGAAATAATTTGAAATTTTGAAAATTTGCAAATGCACAAAGCATCCGAATGGATTCCAATCTAGCAACAGGAGCATACGTCTCATCGTAGTCGATACCTTCCTCTTGGTTGTATCCTTGGGCTACTAGACGAGCTTTATTGCGTGTGACTGAACCATCTTCATTCACTTTGTTTCTAAAAACCCATTTAGTACCAATAATCGAGTGATTAGCCGGTCTAGGAACGAGTTCCCATACTTGGCTCATCTCGAATTGGTTGAGTTCCTCTTGCATAACAGAAATCCAAAATTCATCATTGAAAGCTTCTAAAATATTTTTCGGCTCAATTTGTGAAATAAAGACAGTGCTAGCAATAGAGTCTCTTAATAATGATCTAGTAGTTACTCCACGTGATACCTCACCGATCACCAAATTTTCTGGGTGTGATGGCTTGAAAGAGAATTTCTTTGGCAAGCCCTCCAGAGAATTGGTTTCGGTTGTGGTATTCATTGGAGTAGAAGTTGATGGCTCAACATCATCATCAAGAGTAGCTGCTGCACTGTTATCTTCATCAAAGTCACATTTGTAGACTCTTCCACAATTTATGAGTGTTTGTTAAAAATACTATATCCCTTACTCTTGGCAGCATAGCCAAGAAAAATACCATCGTCAGCTTTGGCATCAAATTTGCCTAAGTTGTCTTTGGTGTTAAGGATAAAGCATCTACAACCAAAAACTCTAAAATAAGAAACATTTGAGATTCTCCCAAACCAAAGCTCATAGGGTGTTTTCTTCGTAATAGGACGAATAAGCACCCTATTTAAAATGTGGCATGCTGTACTGACAACTTCAGCCCAAAAGTATTTCGGAAGTGAAAACTTGTTCAACATGACTCTAGCCATATCGCCAAGAGTCATATTCTTCCGCTCCATAACACCATTTTGTTGAGGAATTCTTGGACAAGAAAACTCATGATCAAAACCATTAGAATCACAAAACTTTTCAAAATCAGAATTTTCGAATTCGCCTCCATGATCACTTCGGATTCGAGTAATCATGTAGCCTTTTTTGTTTTGAACTTTCTTAACAAAAATCTTGAAAACCGAAATAGCATCACTCTTATTTGTAAGAAAGAAAACCCAAGTAAATCTTGAAAAGTCATCAACAATAACAAAGGCATAGAGTTTTCCACCAAGACTGGCTACTCTACTAGGGCCAAATAAATCCATATGGAGAAGTTGCAGGGGTCTAGTAGTACTTACAGAGTTAATAGAATGAAATGAGGACTTGGTTGCCTTATTCAATTCACATTCGGCACATACCGTGTCCTTTTTGAATGTGATATCGGGCAAGCCTCTAACTAGCTTCTTGGTCGATAGCCTGGATATAGTATCCATGTTGGCATGACCAAGACGCTGGTGCCATAGTAATCGTTCATCTTTACGAGCATATAGGCATCTACCTGCATTGTTAGTATTTTCAGACAAATAAAAAATATAAATATTATCCTCTCTTACCCCTTCAAAAGCGATGTCTCCCGTTGACCTATCATAAATAAGGCATTTGTTTTGTCCTAAGTTAATGTCATATCCATGGTCAGCAAGATGACTAATGCTGAGCAGGTTATGCTTTAACTCGGTCACTAGGCAGACATCCTTTATTACGGGAGAGGGAGGATAACCAATATTACCATTACCTATAATATAACCTTTTAGGTTGTTGCCGAAGGATACATATCCTTCTCTCTTTATCGATAGTGATGCGAAAAAATTTGCGTCTTCCGTCATATGCCGCGAGCATCCACTATCGAGAATCTACTTACTTTTAGTTGAGGAGGGAAGGTCCACCTACATCAAGAGTAGATGTGACCTTCGGTACCCAAGTTCTTGAGGGTCCTGAAAAGTTAGTTTTTGGAAACCATGCATATATCTTTCTATCTACTAATCTTCTAATTCTACATTGTGGTGAAATGTGTCCATGTAAACCACAATAAGTACATGTAGTATTCCTATTTATATTAGGAGCATGCTGATGATGTCTATAAGTAGAGTGATGAGGAAAAGTATGATGATATATAGAATTAGCATGGTGATGATGACTATGTGTAGAGTGATGTGGAGTGGCATGGTGATATTGTCTATATGGAGTAGCATGGTGATGATGTCTATATGTAGAGTGATGGTGATGCTGTTTTTGTGCAACATGGTGATGATTGTATCTATGTGTAGCATGATGATTTTGTGACATATGATAGTTATTTCTACGTGCATGTGGTTTGTGTGCTTTGTGAAAGTGTGTGTATATGTAAGCATGATTACGTGTTGCTGGTGGATGACGTGGGTGACTAGTATGAGAAGTATCATGCTTTGTGTGTGTCTCTTGGATTTGAGGTTGAGCAACCTATTTTTCTAATTTAGTCTCTAGTTTCTTAGAGACAGCTTGCAGTTCAGTAATCTTAGCATTCAAACCATGCATCTTAGTAACAAAAATCTTGTGTCTACTCTTTTCTTCTGCAAGCTCCGTATTGAGTATTGTGATTTCTTGTGTTTGTTGTTCAATGCGTGCTTCGGCATCATGTAAGCTTATTTTAATCTTAGATACCTCATCTGTGACATCCGTGGGTGAAGTGTCTCTAATGTTATCAAGTAATAGAGAAAGTCTTTAAATTTCGACTTTATGACTTTTGATTTTGTCCTTGGCATGTTTGTATTTACCAATGACCTTTTTGTGATCATTAAGTAAATCGGTGAAAGCATCGCCAAGTTCATCAAAAGTGAAGTCATCAAGAGTTTCGTTTGATACCTTGTCGGAAGTTGCCATTAGGCACACATTAGCCGTATCTTGAGGAGAGTCCTTTTCTTTCTCGGAGTCACTAGCTTCGCTTTCATGCCAAATGCTTGTGTTGGCATATTTCTTTGAGAAAGTCTTCTTGTATGGCTTCTCATAACGGTTGCTCTTCTTTAAGTATGGATAATCTTTTCGGACATGTCCTGTCTTCTTGCAACCATAGCAGGTTGGCTATTCTTCGTCGTCTTCTTGAGGTTCCTTCTTTCTTCGGTTGAAGCGAAGGAATTTCTTAAAGTTGCGGATGAGGAGAGCTTGATCGTCACCTTCCGAGTTGTCGTCATCTGTCTCTTCGGGGTCAGCCCTTTGTCGGTGAGCTTTGAGTGTGATCTCCTTAGCCTTAGGAGCAGGCTCTTTGAAGTCCTTGAGGTCAAGCTCATGAGTCATTAGCTTTCCCATCAAGGTCTCCATGGACATGGTTGTGAGATCATTTTCTTCTATGATGGCTGTCACCTTAGGGTTCCAAATCTTTGGGAGCCCCCTAAGTAGCTTGCGAATCTTCTCGTGATTTGAATATTGTTTGCCGAGCGAAGACAGGGGGTTGATGATGTCGAGGAATCTTATGAACATTTGCGTAATCGTCTCATTTGGCTTCATCTTGAAAGCCTCATATTCTTGAGTGAGACGGCTTATCTTTGATTCCTTGACTTGGGTGGTTCCTTCATGCGTCACTTCTAGAAGTCTCCATACTTCGTGAGATGTGGTGCATGTAGAGACCCTGTTGAACTCATTCCTGTTTATAGCACAGAATAAAGCATTAATAGCTCTCGCGTCTAGACTTGCCTGTTTCTTCTCTTCGTCAGAATACTTGTCATGTGATTTCTCAACGAGATCACCATTGACAACTATTCTGGTTGGCTTTTTGTAACCGTCAGTGACGATAGTCCACAGGTCAAAGTCTAGCGACTTGAGATAAAAGCTCATCCTTGTTTTCCAATATGTGTAGTTAGTTCCATCAAATAGGGGAGGCCTATGAGTGGACTGCCCTTCACCATGATTGGAAATCAAGGATTGTGTGGTTGCCATGGATCAGCTCTAGGATGTTAGTCCTTGTTGAGGGAACAGAGCTTTGATACCAATTGAAAAACAGATGGCAACTCTAGAGGGGGGTGAATAGAGTTTATAGCGATAATAGCCAATTAAAAATTTAAACTCTTTCACAAGAAAAACTAATCAGAGTAAATGCGAAAATAAATGAAGAGCAAGAAAGCATACGCAAACACAGTCGATTTTAACCTGGTTTCCCTCGTGGAGGACTAGTCCAGGCCTGAGAACTCTAGCTCAGGATTAAATCTACTATTTGTGAAATAGTTGTTACACCCCGTGCCTTTTCTTCAGAAGAGCTCGTCAACTTCTTACAAAGGATCGCAGTGGCGATGCTTGAAATTTTTCAAGCGACTTCTTGAACTCTTGCACAAGACTCCTAACTGAGAGATGCTGAGCACTCGAGACTTAGGAAGCTTGTGGCTAGTAGATGAAGAAGGGTATGGCTTATATTGAGCTTTAGAGAGAAAAGAAGAGAAGATGGGATGAATTAAAATGAGAGAATTCTTGGCCTATTTATAGGATATTGGCAGGCAGAATTCGACCAGAATTCTGGTAGAAATTTTCAAAAATTTGGTCGTTGGACAACTAGCAACCAGCCAACCCTAAAAATTAGGGTGCTGATTTTTAGGGGACAGAGTTCGGCCCGAACTCTGTGTGGAGGCAGAGTTCGGCCCGAACTCTGTCTCCAGAGCACAGAATGGGTCTTAAGGTCCAATGGGCTTATTTTTGGATGTGGAGCTTTATGGATTTTGGATAGGTTATAGGTCAAGTCTCAAGAGCTCAGCACCACTCAGCTTACAACAGTCTAGACTCAATAAATATAAAAGTACAGACTCAAAAACGACTTGCATTTTGCAAAAACTGAGCTGTCGTCTGGCTTGAGCTGGATGTAGTCGTCGTGTGTCGTATTGAATTATTACAAGTATTATTTAGTCAATGTTATCAATATTTGGTTGACTGTGATTTTGTGTCAACAGATTCTTCATGATTATATATCAAGACTAAAACACAAAAAATCTTCAAATAAGCAATCTTCAGCGCGCAGTCGCCACAAGCGCATCAGCGTCAGAGCAAATCACTTCCTTATCAGAGCGAGCCACTTCCTAGTCAGATGTAGAGGAACTCCAATATGGCTAATAAAGCAGCTATTTGCTCAAGCAAGAACGCAGCACCTGTGCGAAGCTCACAGCAAAACCTGTGGCTCTTCTTGAGCAGGACAGAGCATAACTTGTGGCTCTTCGGGTTGGCAATCAATCCAAACCCAGTAGCTTGGACCTCGAAGACCTCCAAGATGTTGTTCAGGTTCGAACCCCTTATGCCAAACGCTTAAGTGCATCTCGAAACTCAGCAGTTGTTCTTTTACAAGGTCACAGCTTCTTTGCACGAAGAGATCTACAATAAACAGTTGACTTGTACAAGGCCAATGGTCGTTCGAAGCAAAGTTGGGATCGAGAAGGGCAGCGGTAATGCTAAGAGACAGTGGACATGACTCCTCAGAAAGTTTTCTTTTATATAAGCTGTGTGTGGTCCAACTCACATGCCACGTGTCAATCGGCCAATGACCCCCGAATTAATGTGATAAACCTAGGACTCAACACAATGAATCCCATTTAATAGGTCATTTGACTGAATCCAAGGCCACAACTTCCAAAAATCTTTAATAAGTGGCGACAATTAAAGACACGTTGACTCGGCTACTCAAGGAGAGTCATTAAAGCACAAGCTCTCAGAAGTCCTTTGTCGCTTCGTAAAATATACAGTGGCTTCCCAAAGCTCCAAGAAGTCCTTCATCGTCTCGAAGAAGCACAGTGGCTTCACAAAGCTCCCAGAAGTCCTTCGTCGTCTCGAAAAAGCACAGAGGCTTCACAAAGCTCCAAGAAGTCCTTCGTCGCCTCGTAAAAGCGCAGTGGCTTCACAAGTCCCTATAGCAGTCTCCTCGTCGCCCAAAAGCACACCGACTCCGTTGCCTTTGAAACACAATCTCCTCGTCGTTCAAAAGCGCAGGGACTCCGTAGGCTTCAAAAAATAGTCTCCTTATCACCTAAAAGTGCAGTGACTCTATGGCCTTCAAAAAATAGTCTTCTCATCGCCCAAAAGTGCAGTGACTCCGTGGCCTTCGAAAAAATAGTCTTCTCGTCGCCCAAAAGCGCAGTGACTTCATTGTCTTCGAAACACAGTCTCCTCGACGCCCAAAAGTGCAATAACTTTATTGCCTTTGAAATACAGTCTTCTCGTCACCCAAAAGTGCAGTGACTCCGTTGCCTTTGAAACATAGTCTCCTCATTGCCCAAAAGCGCAGTGACTCCGTTGCCTTCGAAACACAGTCTCCTCATCGTCCAAAAGTGCAGTGATATTAAAACCTAACCAGAATCATAGCTCATATAGACGCGCAGTTCTATGAGGTAGAATTTTTTTATATGGCCACTCTGGCATCTATATCTTTTCAGATATGATCCAATCAGTTTGTTTAAACCACCATTTTTAATAAAAAATAGAGTTTGGTTCTGTTGATAGGTGAAATATCCAATAAGTTTTTTTAAATTGTCGCTCCCAAGATAAGAACGGAGTTTGATTCTGTTGATAGAAGAAATATCTAATCGGTTTTTTTAAACCATCGCTCCTAAGATAAGAACGAAGTTTGGTTCTGTTGACAAGGGCAATATCTAATCGGTGTTTAAACCGCTGTCCCTAAGATGGAGACAAAATCCGACTCTATGGATAGGAGCAAAATCTACTCGGCTTATGTAATGTCCCATCCCGTTCAACTCAATCGGAGGAATCGAAATGTCAACAACGTTCGAACTTAGCCTTGCAATGACTGCTCGAAGACCCCCTCGGTCGAGGCGACTCCTCGTTCAGGTGGATGGCTTTGGTGAACTTGCTTTAGCTTGGCCTTCACACTAATAAAATAAAAGTTTTCAAATGCACAAGTAGGCTTGATAATAAAAGAGACGAATCCACATAGCTAAGAAAATAATCCAAAGTCGGGTCAGATTGAGTTAGAACATAGAAAAAGGTTCCACGGTCGGCTTAGAATCGTTGCACGTCTTACTTTCAAAATGGCACTCAGTCCTTCATCCCGTGGCTTGGGAGAAGGAAAGTTGGTCGATGTTGCCACAGAGTTATGAACTTAGACTAAGTCAAAATCAACACATGTATAAATGCTTGATAAAGCAAGTTTGATCCCATCGTCAAATGCTTGGCATAGCCTTTGCTCGTCCTACGAGTTAAGTTGTATCGCACGGCTTATGGCGTAAGTCTAGGCACCCAATGAACTTGGTTGTTCAAGTCGAATGCGTAGACGACAAGTTTCTATGATACAAGGCTTGGCATAGCCTTTGCTCGTCCTACATGTTAAGTTATTGCACGATTGAGTTAGGTAAGAGTTTTGTTGGGCTATTGAAGCAATAGCAAGCACTGTCCCATTTTTTCTGCAGTTGTCAAGTCATATAGTCCCAGGATCTCAAGGCTCATCATATAAAGTATGACTTGGGTGGTAGTGTCTCTTAGAAAATAAGTTGGTTTAAGGCATGAGCTGCGGTAGGTTCAAGGATATGTGTGCCATAGTTAAAGAACATACATTTTGTTTAAGTTAAGCTAGAAGACTACATAATAGTCATTCTCTGGGTTTCAAAGGAAAGAAAGTTCATGCGACTGTTTGTTGTTGAGATCGATCCCGCTACTTGGGAGTATCTCATAAAGTATGGAAAGCATGGTCATGAATAAAAAAGGACATGGTAAATCGAGTTGAGTCTTGCATGGTCGTTGGACAACTTGTGCGCAAGAAGAATTCCTCGAACGATCGTCGGGGCACTGGGTCCGTGTCGGCCTAGGAGGAAGAGCAAATATTGTACGACCTTCAATAACGGTATGACTCGCCTTGAAGTGAACCATTACAATATAGGCTGTTGGACCATTCGGTGGAGCTTATACCTTGCATGCGAATGGTCACCGTATGCAAAAGATCCAATATAGCTTGACATTGCTAGTGATCACTCATATAGATGTGTCGGCATAAGAGTGGCTATCCGCGTGTATGCCTTTAGATTTTATCGAATACAAGTATGACATAAAGTGAGTTAAGAGGGTGTGTATCGGTTGCAACACAAGTCTTATGAAGCCTAAGATTTGGCTATAGCAAAGACACGTACTTCAACACGAGATACGAAGTCGAGTATTAAGTCATTAGCATAGAGTTGCATAAGTTGGACTTGAGTCATTTCGAGTTAAGTCAAGAAGGGCTGTAAGGCAAGTTTGATGAAGTTGTGATAAGTTATGAGGCACAGCCACACTATTATGGCATGAGTATAGGAAAGAGTAAGCGGGAGGCACTACCTCAATCATATTGAAGCACGAATAGAGTTTACGACATGACCAAGTCGTTGCGTCCCTAAGTATGGCACGAAAGGTAAGCACGAGTCAATACATTGATGTTACAAGCATGAGAATGGTTTAGAGGCAAGGATAAGAAAGTTATCGATGTGATAGCATGATGACGGTCTAGAGACACAAATATGCCAAGAGTCTCTGTCCTAAAATCGATCCAAAGAATAGAAAGACAATCATAAAGGGTTTATGTTGCACAAAGTAAATGAACTGTTTACAAAAACAAAAAGTTTGATTACAAACTAAGAAAAGAGTACAAGAGTGCAATTGTTTTCTGGAGAAGTACAACTTTAGGAATCTGATAAGAAGACGATCACCTTATTCTTTGGACTATGTGAACTTGAAGACTAGAGCCTCTAGAGAATGTAGCAGCAATTTTGCAAGAGTTCTTGATCCCTGTGCCCCTTTGATAATGATTGAAAACTCTATTTATAGAGTTCTGAAAATAACTGTTTTAGCATTTATTCTGATGTGCGCGAGGCTGGACTGCGCCATATTGGGTTGCGCCAACCTTATGTTGTGCCAACTTCCATTTAGTTACTCAATCATGTACTAACTGTATTTAGATGCACGACATCATGTAATTGAGATGCGCGTGGTCGTGTACATAATAGATGATACGTTTTGAAAGATTAATGGCATGTGCGCCACGTCATCATGCTTTAGAATGTAAGTTGTCTCAACTTTATCAGGTTGCACGAGCTTCAGTCAACAAGTCATGCTGCGCCTGATTGGTTTACGCCTAGACATGTGGCAGTTTTTGAATATATGAGGCAAATTTGTTCAGATTGCACCTAGGCGTAACTAAGGAATTTATTTAGATTGCACCTAGATACAACTCACAAGATGTGCAGGATAGCTGTCAATTAAATCTCCTCGAGCGGCACATTTTGAGGGATTCGAAGTGATTTTTTTTCGTTTACTTGCTGTCAACTGTCAGTGCTGTCAGGCAATGATGATAATTAAATGTCAGACGCCACGTAGGCTTTGGGCGCAATATAGATTGGGCGCAGTCTGAGGTCAGGCGCAACATAATCAATGGTGCAGTTTAATCTCTGAGCTTTAGAACAGTGGCGCAACTTCATATCTAGGGCACAATTTGATTGCTGGACAATAAAAACATGGTGCAACTTGATTTTTAGGCTCTACAAGACCCCCTTCAAAGTTTTCGAATTTTGAAATTTTCAAAAACTTCAAAATACTTTGAATTATGATAATGACTGAGTCAAGTTGCGCCTATCTCACACAATCTGTTGTAAACAATTACGATTTTATATGCACAATTTATGGTGACTGTTAGGATTCAGTCTTTTAGGCTATAAATAACCCTTGATTAGCCGAATTGAACTCTTTACTTCTGCTTTAATCCTATGATAAAATTCTTCGAGCTCTTGCCTTCTTCTCTCCGACGATCTCCTCGACATAATGGCCCCCAAGAAGACTGTCGCCAACAAAGGAAAAGGCGTCGCCACCTCATCGACCCATTCCCCGTCGGCTCGCGCACCATAGTATGCGCTGCCCTCCTCTCGACGAGAGACGTTCAATCCAGCACTGGAAGGTGATTAAGGACAATCACTGAAACATATTCGATCCTCATATTGACTTGCGCCCCTCTTTTTAGAGTGTGGAGCATCACGAACTTTGTGCTACCCCTTCTTAGGGTATGGTTGCTTCAATTTGAACACTGTTCGTTCTTACGAACTGTGTTGCGCATGCTGTTGCGCAACTTAGCTTTTTATGCAATCAAAACAATATTGCATAACTAAGTTTTGAGGCGCAATCCAGTATGTGGTGCAACTTAAATTTTGTGCAACACAATATGTGGCGCAATATCAAGTTGCCATGCAACTTAGGATGTGGCGCAACTCGATCGCTGCACAACCTAAGATGTTGCGTAACTCAGGATGTGGCGCAACTCAACTGTTGGCGCAACCTAAGATGCTTGTGCAACTTAATAGTTTGCTCAACTTAATTTGTTTTTTTACTCTTTATAAAGTTTGTACATTCTTGTTGCCTATAACTTTCTTGTTCATGTATTTCTTTGCAGTTGATCTTAGGGAAGACCCTAATGCTGAAAGGTTTGCTTCAGCATTCAATGTCCCGGAGTACATAAAGAATCTGTCTCATGTCAAATTCTCTTAGTACGACGGTCCTGAAACATGAAGAACTCTTCTTATGGCTCAAGAGAACCAGACTCTATTGAACTTAATGAACAGAGAGCCTTTTGAAAGTCTGGACACTTTGGTCCATAAGAAACCTGCCTTTCTGTTTGGGGATGCTATCAAAAGGACTTCCCAGCCGAAGACCAAAAAAGAGTAGAGAATTTTCACAAAGGAGGACAAAATCATATATCTCACAGAGATATCAAGATCTATGGCGTTATCCCAATACGCTTTTGCCAGTTATCCCAGATGGATGTCTTAGGATCTAACTCCTATTCAGCAGGTGAGAGTCGACAGGATCTGTTATAAACTGGGTCCAAAGAACAGGGACCTTTTTTATAGTACCTCTGAAAGGTATAGCACACATTTAAGAGATTTGAGGCCAAGCTGCATCCCTCCAAAGGATTCTTCCTTGCTTTTTCCGGTCAGAATACTTATCTTTGCCAATACTTTTGCAAAAGCCGAAGGAAGATATCCAGACCACGCTATGCGTATGACAGGTCTGGTCAACCCAGACGTGAAGCGCTGGAGCAGTTTATGTATCTGGATTTTAGAGGAATTCAAGGACCAGCTTCTCAATTTGGGTCTTTACAATACCATATGTACTACAGTATATGGCATTCGCCCAAATGCACACATGTTCTTGGCTCTGGTAGAGAGATATAATGAAAGTACTGGGACTTTCATGACTCTCCATGGAGAAATAGGGTTTGCTCTTCATGAGATGGAGTATCTCTCTCGCCTACCAATGGGTGATAATCCCTATGAAGAGTATGTACCTACTAACGATGAATTGGATGCCATGGCAGAGGAGAACCCTCAAATGATCACAGTTTTCCAAGAACTACTGTGTCATTATAAGATCTGCTCGTTCTATTATAAAAGCGCAACCGCAGGAACGTGTTATACCACCAAATGGATGCCGTATCTTTTTTTGGGTAATACACGAGAAGATAAGCCACTGGAAGTCAAGCGTGTGCTCCTCGTTTGTTTGAACCCTTCGATAGGAGCGACATACAATATTTGATGGAACAACATGACCACATAGATGTCACACTGGATGAAGATTTACCTCCGTTCAAGGCCGGCGACACTCTCCAGAGGAACCTTAGACAAGGTTACAGACCTATGTCTCAAGAAGCCCAGTTAGCGGGTTTTCTATCTTTATGGCTACGGTGCTTTATAGTTCCGGGAGCCAGTGCAGTCGACCGATTCTATCGAAGCGTATTGTTTGCTGCAACGCGTCTTGTCTTCGGATATAAGATGGATCTTTTATCGGCTATGACTTGTCGCCTGAACGCAGGACTGCATTTTTTGTACAGACTATGCTGAGTGACAAAGCATCGAGGCAGGATTTCCCTCGTACAGAAATGCCATACACCTACCTGTTCGGATGGTTATTGCTTCACCATCCTTACCTGATGAAGCCTGATATGGGAACTGTTGATGGAGACTTCATCAGACGCTTTTCTAATGCTCACTGGCAATATACAGCTCCTTCAGAGTGTAGATTTGATTTAAACCGAGGATCAGGATGGAATTTTCAGTGCGTGGGGCCTCCTCATGGATATGAAACTATGCCTCCACAAATGATGGACTTAGCTGAAGGATCACTCTGTTTAAGCCAAACTACCTTTTCTTGGCTGCAGGCGATCCGTCCCTCTCATCTGGTCTATAGATTTGAAGAGGAGTGCTATCTGGAACCGTACTTGCCGAGTAGATTTGTACGACAGTTCGGATATGACCAACTTCATGTAGGTAACGCCACTACGTGCCTGCAGGCCAAGGGTTACCTTATTGATGGAGCTAGGGCGTGGTGTTATTTCAATGCCCGGGGCACAAAAGCTATATTTTCTATGTCCAATAATCTTGTACAAGGCCCGCGTATGTTATATACATACGCAAACTTCTATACTTCAGCAAACACATTTGCTGAAAACTTTCATCCTGCATACAGCTTTGAAACTGAAAGGAGATCCAAACAAGAAAAATATACTCTTCAGTCTTTCCGTGATGCAGAAGACAAAGATCCTGCCGATACACCATTGGAGGCATCAATTTTAATGAATTATGCTGATCAGGTCCAAGATCCTTTGGATGTGTCTATAAAAGTCAGGAAAGAGAAATCCCCTATTAAGGGTTTGAAGAAAAGAAAGACTAAGGTGACGACAGTACCTCCTCAACAAGATAATAGACCCGTTTCTCCAAGGGTTCTAGGGAAGAAAAGAAGGACAGCACTGGTTATCAATAAGCCAACAACCACGAGAACAACACGTTCTCAATCAAAACAGCTGCTTCTCAGTTCTTCCTCTGGAGAGAAGGACATTACTCCTTCTTCTATTCAGAAACAGGGGGAAATTATAGAAGGAGGCACGTCCACTTCTTTGATCAACCCGGAGAGTGATCGTACTGGAGCTGTTACAGAGCCGGTCGCATCATCTCACAGAGAGGTCGGAAGGAAGTTGGTAATCACTGAAGATATATCATCTCAAGAAGGTAATACCAAAGTTGTGATATAATATATCAATTTTTTCTGTTAAAAAATGTTTATTAAATTGATCTTTTTTTTTGCATTGGTTACTTTAGTAGATGTCCAGCCTTCTACTGCCACCGCAGAAGCTTCAAGTTTAGAGACAAGAACTGTACGTATTCCCGCAAATGTACTTTCTGCTGCGGGGATAACAATTCCATCTCCGACTCCTATGAGTCCAGAAGCCACTTCTCCAAAACAGGATTTGCCTCCATAAGATCCTCCACAAGCTCAAGAGTCTACCCATTCCGGAGATGTGATGATTGAAGCTCTAGCTGGTTGTGACTTTGGTGACGAAACATATAATGATTGGGATAACATCACTAAAGAAAAATAGACTTTAGTGAATACCCAATAGCCTCAGGAACCACCAGCCAACAAAGAACCTTCAACTGCTGAAGATGAAGAGAATGTAGTTATCGATGATGAACAGATCAATCATCTTGAGATCGTTGAACCCATAACCAATGAAGAACCTGAAACATCTGGAGTGGCAGTAGGATTAGTAGTTCAAAGTCTAATAACTTTGCCACTTCAGACTGAATCAGGAGCTGGCAGTAGTCAAGCTATGTCAACAGAGACTCTGTTGAAGCTTACAGTCAAAGCTGTTGAGACTCCTCATGATGTACCCAGCTCAGGTAAATTTCTAAACATGATCAATTTGTTATAGTACCTTCAGCATTATATGTTATTAACATAAATGACATATGTGATTTGCAGAAGCACCTACTAGAACTGTAGCAGGAGAGGGAAGCTCTTCTTATATTAGCGCTCAAGATGAAGTACCTCTACCTGTTGAAGCTGTAAAGACTTCTGCAGACATAGTAGCCACTCCAGGAGCCATGGAAACTAGCAAGTTTGTGGTGGCCTCCTTTACGAGAGTCTTCTTTATATCTCTGGAACCTCTAGTCTATAGAGTGATGGAAAGAGAGGATGTCCCTTTCAGCACTATTAGAACTCCCTCTACATTTTTGATTGGAGGTATCCAAAGCCAAAGAGAGGATGCTCAGGCTACATTTTTGGAGCATATTTTGGATGAGCTGGAAAGCTTAATTAAAGCTTACAAGGAATTGAAAAGAGGAGACATTGAGCCACTAGTAAACACGGAATATGAAACTATGGCTCGAGAAGCAGAAACTAGTAAAGCTAATTTTAAAGCATTTTTGCTGGCTTTCACTAGACAATCCTCCGAGTTAGACATCCGAATCTCTGATGCAGCTGTTATTGCTGAGAGTCACAAGACTAAGGCTGCAGAGGAAAAAAAAAGGCTGCTGATCTGGAAGCCAAAATTGCTCAACTTCAAGCAAAACTCCAGACTGTCAAGCAGAATGTAGAACAAGAAAATAAATTGCCCCAATCTGCTGTTGATCAGATGGAGGCTCTGAAGGACCAAAAGAATGAATTTGAACATCTTCAGAATGAAGAATTAATACGTCGAATTGCTGCTCTACAACCTTTCGATCCAGAATCAGGATGAGTTGAAGCCAGACAGAGAGTGCTAGATTCTCGTGATGAAAGAGTTCAAGTTCCGAAGAAGCAAATTGCAGAACTCCTTACATATCCTTTAGAGTAGAATGAAAATTTTTTATTGTCTTTTACAACGTACTTCTTTTTGCAAAAAAGAAAGAAAATAAAAACTTTTTATATGGTTCTATTACTTGTTGTATATCTTGTTATAGATATAAGTAATAGAATAAAAAATATATTCAGAGGTATTGGACATAATATATTTCTGGATTTAGAAATTAACAATATTTATTATATCAGCTGTAACGTCCCAGTCCCAAAATACGTAGGACTAGGAACGTAGACATGCCAGCCGTATAATAAATATACATAAGCTGTAAATACAGTAGAACCATAACTAAACTCATCCACACAAAATAAATAAATAAAAGATATCATATAATGATAATGAATTATCTCGATACAATATGTTGGGCGGAGACAAATCCACTACCAACAAGTAAAGGAAAAATACATGGGAAATGAAATGATTTTGGCGAGCGAAGACGATCCAAGCACAATCATCCTCGAAGAAATGGAGATGGTCACGGCTAGAGCTAGAGCACCTGCGAAAGACAAGAGCACACACCTGACAAGATAACCAGGTCCTCAGAGGGACGTAACAAGACACATAATATCATGCCATATAAACTGAATAAATATTGTTCAAATAAATAAGTCAATTGAATTATAACATGGTCCAATACGCACCTATTGAACTAGCTTACCATCCCCCCAACCAAACAAGGACAGGAGATGGTAAACTAATTTACGGCGACGTATCTTTCCATGCTATGAATCCAATATGGTATCCGAACCCCAACAAGGTTCAATACCTTCTCATCGAAGTAGTAAGTCACACCTACAACCAAACAAGGACAAGATGTGACGAACTAATCTGCGATAAGTTATTATTCCAAGCCACGGTCAGATACAAGTACCCAAACCAAAAGTACTCATACCTAACAGATAAAGGTGCCTAACCGTTCTAAGTGAAATGTAGTTAAGAACAATCCTTCCTACGCATGGGCCCTGGCTAAATAGGATCGGCATAGTTCCCCTTTGGGCACCAGAGGCCCAATCAGTAAGAGCATAACGTTCTGCAGAACGTCAGTGGCCGTCAGTAATCATGGATAATCTCACCCGCGTCTCCGGCGGAGCTCACGGGTTACAAAAGGAAAAGTGCATCGAAGCCCATACGCTAAGGAATTGTCCTCCCCGCCCAATGCCTACTAAGTTGTATCCACAATTGAAAACCTCTATAACCTCTAAGTCAAACTAAGCATGCAACCACTATTAGCGGTTATTCCTATCGCACGGCTTGTACGTACTGGTTGCCAGCCAATCACGCACGTCCGTGTTCTACATACGACATACAACTTCGTGATACAACGTGTCAAGGCCAATGAATGTAATACACAAGGTGGTCCCTTAAATCTAGGTTTAATGTGTAAGAAAAATAACACATAACAGGAAATATAAATGAACAGTAAGTTCTAACAGGTTATGCCATGTATCACAGTTTATTTTGCATAAAGAAAATAATAAATAATGCATGAAATATGAGCCAAAATAAATAAACAGCAAATGACAAGGTGTCTTGCCTAGTAGTACGCCTGGTGTGCTGCGATAATCAAGGTGGCACGAACTGTGACTTCGGTACAACAACTATGTAAGGTGACCTCGGGTGGTGGCACGAACAGTTCCATTGGGTCCAGAAGGGTCAAATTAGTTAGGGTGGACATAAGGTAGTACGAAATTGGCGAGAGAATAGGATAAAAGGAAATTTAGTCATGGACAAGGATTTATAACGGAAGGAATTTTAGGAAATAATAATAATACATATACTACTTTAGAAAATTCTTATGATACTTAAAACTATATATATTTTTACCCAAAAATATTTTAGGCAAATACATACTTGAAAATTACTAGTAATTATTTATAACTCAAAAGCTACCTTTTTATTAGTAAAATATGATTTTAGATATATATTTGGAAAAAAAATAAAAATAAAAATATATTTTTAGGCTAAAATTTATATTCTGAAAATACGTAGATAGATTTAACCCCATGCTATCCATACAGTTTTTAACATAATAATAATCCCAAAACAATAACTATACTAATAATAAGTTTACAATCCCATGTAACAATAATACTGGTAATACTAATAATAAAATAATAATAGTAATAATAATAACAACAATAATAATAGTAATAATAATAATAGATTATTCAAAAGAAAAAAATAAATAATAAATAAAACTAAACAAAAATCAAAACAAACAAAATGGAACTAATAAAGAGGCTGCAGTGTTCTCTCTCGGAAAGAGTGTTCTCTCTCGGAAAGAGAGAGAGAGAGTGATTGAAAAAATCAAAAAGGAACAACAATAAGGATTAGTTAGAGAGAGTCAGAAAGAAGAGGAGAAGTGACGAGAGGGAGGGAGAGTGAGCGAGGCTCGATCGGCGGAGGAGCAACGGTCCGGCGGGGCGGTAGAGAAGAGTCGGAGGGGCGCGGGAAGAGGCGCTGCCGGTACGGCATTCGCCGAACGCGGCGTTCGCCGTTGAGGTGTCAGCGGCGATCGGCCGTCAGTCGTGCGTGGGGAACTCGACGGAGGCGACACTTGGTTGCGGACACAGCGAGGCGATAGAGGCGGACGAGTCTGCTCCGGGAAGAGAGAGGTATTTTGTTTGTAAAAGAGGCTGAGGGAACGCGGAGCTCGGTGAGCGGAGTGGAAATCGAGGCTCGGGTGGTCGAGGCGGTGGCGTGGCCGCTCGTGGTGGAGGCGAAAAGAAAGAAGGGGTTTACAGTGGGGGTGCTCCTCGCTGCTCGAAGCTCGGTCGGGGTCGGTCGACGGCTTGGCACGGGCGGAGGTGCCCGCAGCGAGTCGGTGGAGGCACTGTTGTGGAGTCTAGGGCGGCCGGATTTCGCAGCGGCGCTCCGCGTTGCCACGGCGAGGTACGTGATGCTGGGGTTTTTGTTGTTTGTGGCGTTGTTGGTTTTGGTTGCGGTGTCGACCGTGGTGGTC
Organism: Iris pallida; assembly: GCA_029216955.1. NCBI lineage: Eukaryota > Viridiplantae > Streptophyta > Magnoliopsida > Asparagales > Iridaceae > Iris > Iris pallida. Next base: position 8,571,514 of record JANAVB010007200.1, on the reverse strand, counting down.
GAGAGTTTTGGGGTCGGCGGATGACGCCGGTGATGGTAGTGGTGTTTTGTTGGTGGACGGCCCGATGTGGCGCCGATAGTGGTAGTTTTGCTATTTTGATGGAGATGATGGCGGTGTTGGTTTGTGACGGGTGTCATCGGGAGGCCGTGTGGGTGTTCGTCGGAGAGTTAGGTAGTGAGTGGTCAGATTTGGGTGGTTGGCGAAGGATAGACGCTGGTGGTGTTGTCGGTGGATGTTGGCGGAGTAAGGCTGCGGGGGTGGTGATAGGGAGATGGGGGCTACTACGGTGGTGGCGTCGTCTTAGGCTTTTAGGATTTGTGTCGGGGTTTCGGTAGGTGGCTAGGTTTAGGATTAGGATTGCTAGGGATTGTGCCATGTCGGGTGTGTCCGACACGGGGATGGTGATGAGGAGATGTGTCCGAAATATGGACACGGAGAAGGTGAAATAATATACTTGTAAAAGATGAAATTAGAATTGGAGGGGGAACACGGACACGATGCACGCACGTTTGGTTGTGGAATTTGTGGAAGAATAATGTGGAGAAAATAATGTGGAGGAGTACCAGCCTATTTATAGGATGTGGGAATTCCCAGTTGGATAATGATTAGCATTAGTTTAAACCCAAAAATAGATAATTTGTAATTTAATTTAAATCAATTTAAATCGATCCAATCTAAAATAATCCAAATCCAAATTCCAATTTAAATCTAATTAAATTACATCCCTTTAGTTTAAAATCAAATCAAATAAATCAAATTCAATTGTAGATATTAATTTACTATTTAAATCAATCCATAAAATTAAATCAAGATTTAAATTGCCATAAAATTTCAAAATATGTTTTTCCAAAAATACTATAATAATAATTTCGAAAATACATTATTATTTACAAATAAACTTAATAAATATTTATGAAATATATATGTATACACAAAGAATATTATTTATTATTAATAACTGTTTTTACGAAAGACTTTAAATAAAATAAATAAAATAATGGACTTGGAAATGTTGGTATGATAGCTAAAATAAATATTACATATATTATTTTGAAACTATAAAACTAAGAAAAAGTATTTTTTTAAAAATATGTACGCTCGCACATATTCGCACTCGTCGAGCAATTACGAAAAATAAAATTTCATGCGCGGCGTACAATATGACTACGCGATGTACAATACAAAATTTTAAATCAGTACCAAATTTAATAAAAAATATAGTAGAAATTTAGGAGTTTTACATCCTACCCAACTTAAAAGAATTTCGTCCTCAAAATTAAGAAATAGTAGTGGGGTAAGAAGGCACAAAGGGGTAGCGATGAGGAAGCACAGTCAAATCATTGGGCGAGACAAGGAAACGATGTTTAATGAAAACATGCATTAGAGTCGTGAGTTCAATAATGGCGAAGATAATCATGGATTAACGCAAGAAGGAAAATGGTCAAGATAACGCGCGATAAAGAATAGTATGGGTTCAAGAAATAAATTAGAGACCTTAAAGTTATGGTCTCTTGAGAGTAGGTTGAGGGCACGATTAAGAGAACGAATTAAATTCACTCATAAATTAAGCGGTGAGAAGGTCATGATAGGGCCGAGAAAAGGACGAGTAGTTTAGGATGAAGATATAGCAATATCGAGTGATAATAATCATAATCGATATGAAGGCTAGAGGAGGTTCTAGTACGACGACTTCGTCCTTCTAAAATAGGTGAAGGCGAAAGCAATAAAGGGTTCCAAAGGTGATATTATCGAATAGAACACGTGGTTCAAAGGCGATCGAATAATTTCAAAAAGAATTTTCAAGGCAGTCGTGGATGGGACTCTAAAGGGCAAGTTTAGCTATGTCCCTATCCACGTAGAACGATAGATAAAAGCGAACCAAAGTGCACTAGGTTGATCAGACCAACATGCACCGGTTCTGAGTAGACAATACATTAGTGGATGTATCCAATAACATATGTCATGAACAAGCTTGATAAAGAATTGAGCTTGCAAAAACTAGGCTACATTAGCATCATTAGTCTAGATAGTAAAAATATAGGCACGATGGTAGATGAAATAAGAACAAATATGAATAGTCTAAGAGTCATAAGAATCTAAGTCTTGTTTATTCCTATACAATCCTTCCACGGTTTTATTGACCAAGGCTTGGTTGACCAAATAGGTTATATCCCTTTAATCCCTATAGTCTAGACAATCCTATTTGTATTCTCCTTAATGGTCAAGGGTGTGTCAGGTGGCGTATTCTATCCAACTTAAAAGAATGAAGCTAAGTGTGTTTGGGACATCTAACTAGTAGGGTCAATCTCTAACAAGCACGAAGGAAAGATAAGAATAATGATAGAAGGAATCAAGTAAGATGCAATCGATGGGTCGGTCGAATATGAAATCGAGGAACAGGTCAAGTATGTGGATGAGATCCTAGACTTCTAATCCTATTCGCAGGCTTGCTTGGTACGGTAAAGTAACCAAACAATTTATCTTGACCTGCATGGGCCACCACAAAAATATGTAACACCCCTGTCCCAAAATACGTAGGACTAGGAACGTAGACATGCCAGCCGTATAATAAATATATGTAAACTGTAAATGTAGTAGAACCATAACTAATCTCATTCACACAAAATAAATGAATAAAAGATATCATATAATGATAATGAATTATCTTGATACAATATGTTGGGCGGAGACAAATCTACTACCAACAAGTAAAGGAAAAATACATGGGAAATGAATTGATTTTGGCGAGCGAAGACGATCCAAGCGCAATCATCCTCGAAAAAATGGAGATGGTCACGGCTAGAGCTAGAGCACCTACGAAAGACAAGAGCACACACCTGGCGAGATAACCAGGTCCTCAGAGGGACGTAACAAGACACATAATATCATGCCATATAAACTGAATAAATATTACTCAAATAAATAAGTCAATTGAATTATAACATGGTCCAATACGCACCTATTGAACTAGCTTACCATCCCACCAATCAAACAAGGACAGGAGATGGTAAACTAATTCACGGCGACGTATCTTTCCATGCTATGAATCCAATATGGTATTCGGACCCCAACAAGGTTCAATACCTTCTCATCGAAGTAGTAAGTCACACCTACAACCAAACAAGGACAAGATGTGACGAACTCATCCGCGACAAGTTATTGTTCCAAGCGACGGTCAGATACAAGTACCCAAACCAAAAGTACTCATACCTAACGGATAAAGGTGCCTAACCGTTCTAAGTAAAATATAGTTAAGAACAATCCTTCCTACGTATGGGTCCTGGCTAAATAGGATCGGCATAGTCCCCCCTTGGGCACCAGAGGCCCCATCAGTAAGAGCATAATGTTCCGCAGAACGTCAGTGGCTGTCAGTAATCATGGGTAATCTCACCCGCGTCTCCGACGGAGCTCACGGGTTACAAAAGGAAAAGTGCATTGAAGCCCATACGCTAAGGAATTGTCCTCCCCGCCCAATGCCTACTAAGTTGTATCCACAACTGAAAACCTATAACCGCTAAGTCAAACTAAGCATGCAACCTCTATTAGCGGTTATTCCTATCACACGGCTTGTACGTACTGGTGGCCAGCCAATCACGTATGTCCGTATTCTACATGCGATACACAACTTCGTGATACAACGTGTCAAGGCCAATGAATGCAACACACAAGGTGGTCCCTTAAATCTAAGTTTAATGTGTAAGAAAAATAATACATAGCAGAAAATATAAATGAACAGTAAGTTCTGACAGGTTATGCCATGTATCACAGTTTATTTTGCATAAAGAAAATAATAAATAATGCATGAAATATGAGCTAAAATAAATAAACAGCAAATGATAAGGTGTCTTGCCTGGTAGTACACCTGGTGTGCTGCGATAATCAAGGTGGGACGAACTGCGACTTCGGTACAACAACTATGCAAGGTGACCTCGGGTGGTGGCACGGACAGTTCCATTGGGTCCAGAAGGGTCAAATTAGTTAGGATGGATATAAGGTAGTACGAAATTGGCGAGGTAATAGGATAAAAGGAAGTTTAGTCATGGACAAAGATTTATAACCGAAGGAATTTGAGGAAATAATAATAATACATATACTACTTTAGAAAATTCTTATGATACTTAAAACTATATATATTTTTACCCGAAAATATTTTAGGTAAATACATACTTGAAAATTACTAGTAATTATTTTATAACTCAAAAGCTACCTTTTTATTAGTAAAGTATGATTTTAGATATATATTTGGTAAATAAAATAAAAATAAAAATAAAAAAATATTTTTAGGCTAAAATTTATATTCTGAAAATACGTAGATATATTTAACCCCATGCTATCCATACGGTTTTTAACATAATAACAATCCCAAAACAATAACTATACTAATAATAAGTTTACAATCCCATGTAACAATAATACTGGTAATACTAATAATAAAATAATAATAGTAATAATAATAACAAGAATAATAATAGTAATAATAATAATAGATTATTCAAAATAAAAAAAACAAATAATAAATAAAACTAAACAAAAATCAAAACAAACAAAATGGAACTAATAAAGAGGCTGCAGTGTTCTCTCTCGGAAAGAGTATTCTCTCTCGGAAAGAGAGAGTGAGTGATTGAAAAAAATCAAAAAGGAACAACAATAAGGATTAGAGAGAGAGAGTCAGAAAGAAGAGGAGAAGTAACGAGAGGGAGGGAGAGTGAGCGAGGCTCGATCGGCGGAGGAGCGACGGTCCGGCGGGGCGGTGGAGAAGAGTCGGAGGGGCGCGGGAAGAGGCGATGCCGGTACGACATTCACCGAATGCGGCGTTCGCCGTTGAGACGTCAGCGACGAGCGGCCGTTAGTCATGCATGGAGAACTCGACGGAGGCGGCACTTGGTGGCGGACACAGCGAGGCGATAGAGGCGGACGTGTCTGCTCCGGGAAGAGAGAGGTCTTTTGTTTGGGAAAGAGGCTGAGGGAACGGGGAGCTCGGTGAGCGGAGGGGAAATCGAGGCTCGGGCGGTCGAGGCGGTGGCGTGGCCGCTCGTGGCGGAGGCGGAGAGAAAGAAAGGGATTACAGTGGGGGTGCTCCTCGCTGCTCGGAGCTCAGTCGGGGTCGGTCGACGGCTTGGCGCGGGCGGAGGTGCTCGCAGCGAGGCGGGGGAGGCACTGTTGTGGAGTCTAGGGCTGCCGGATTTTACAGCGGCACTCCGCGTTGCCACGGCGAGGTACGTGATACTGGGGTTTTGGTTGTTTGTGGCGTTGTTGCTTTTGGTTGCGGTGTCGACTGTGGTGGTCAAGAGTTTTGGGGTCGGCGGATGACGCCGGTGATGGTGGTGGTGTTTTTTTGGTGGACGGCCCGATGTGGCGCTGATGGTGGTGGTTTTGCTATTTTGATGGAGATGATGGTGGTGTTGGTTTGTGACGGGTGTCATCGAGAGGCCGTGTGGGTGTTCGTCGGAGAGTTGGGTAGTGAGTGGTCAGATTTGGGTGGTTGGCGAAGGGTAGACGCTGGTGGTGGTGTCGGTGGATGTTGGCGGAGTAAGGCTGTGGGGGTGGTGATAGGGAGATGGGGGCTACTACGGTGGTGGCGTCGGCTTAGGCTTTTAGGATTTGTGTCGGGGTTTCGGTAGGTGGCTAGGTATAGGATTAGGTTTGCTAGGGATTGCGCCATGTCGGGTGTGTCCGACACGGAAATGGTGATGAGGAGATGTGTCCGAAATGTGGACACGGAGAAGGTGAAATAATGTATTTGTAAAAGATGGAATTAGAATTGGACGGGGAATACGGACATGATGCACGCATGTTTGGTTGTGGAATTTGTGGAGGAATAATGTGGAGAAAATAATGTGGAGAGGTACCTGCCTATTTGTAGGATGTGGAAATTCCCAGTTGGATAAGGATTATGATTAGTTTAAACCCAAAAATAGATAATTCATAATTTAATTTAAATCAATTTAAATCGATCCAATCTAAAATAATCCAAATCCAAATTCAATTTAAATCTAATTAAATTACATCCCTTTAGTTTGAAATCAAATCAAATAAATCAAATTCAATTATAGATATTAATTTACTATTTAAATCAATCCATAAAATCAAATCAAGATTTAAATTGCCATAAAATTTCAAAATATATTTTTCCAAAAATACTATAATAATAATTTCGAAAATACCTTATTATTTACAAATAAACTTAATAAATATTTATAAAATATATATGTATACACAAAGAATATTATTTATTATTAATCACTCTTTTTACGAAAGACTTTGAATAAAATAAATAAAATAATGGACTTGGAAATATTGGTATGATAGCTAAAATAAATATTACATATATTATTTTGAAACTATAAAAATAAGAAAAAATGTTTTTTCTAAAAATATGTACCTCGCACATATTCGCACTCGTCGAGCAACTACGAAAAATAAAATTTCATACGGGACGTACAATATGACTACGCGATGTACAATACAAAATTTTAAATCAGTACCAAATTTAATAAAAAATATAGTAGAAATTTAGGGGTTTTACATCTGCTCAGAGGTAATGTGGACGTAACAGAATATAAATTTTAACAATATTACTATTTCAATAGACAACTTTATCAGAGGTAATAAGGACGTGACCAGTTGCTAATGTAAATAATCGGGATTCAGAGGTATGGAGGACGTGAATTCCTGTTATTTATAATAAAATAAAAGACAATAAATGCCAAATGAATGAAAAGAAAGTGAATGAATGAACAGTCACTTCAGTTTTCGAGAAAAAGATGCTGAATGAACGAACAGTTATCTCGATTCTCGAGGAAGAGAATAAATGAATGAACAGTCATCTCAATTCTTGAGGAAGAGAATGAATGAATGAACAGTCATCTCAATTCTCGAGGAAGAGAATGAATGAATGAACCGTTATAAATGAATGAACAGTTGGACTTCTTTCAAAAAGTTGCATCAGTTCTCGAAACCAACTATCTAATCGTTCTGTCTATAAATAGAGCAAAACTTTCATAGATATCGTCAATTCCTTTTCTTTCTGTGCAAAATGTCTTCCAAAGATTTGCTCACTCTAAAGATTGAAGGAAAGACCGAGACGCCTCCTGCTGAGCCTCCGGTGTCTCCTCAGAAAGAAAGTGGTGAAGGCTCAACTGCTCCTGGACCAGGACAGGACTTGATTGCCAAGCTAGTGGAGCCTGGAAAGACTGTCGAAGAAGAGGCAGTGAGGATGGTTGCTTGTGAGTTCCTAGTCCGTTCAGACAACGAGATGTTTGAACTGTTGGCAAATTATGTATTTAATCATAAAGGATCGGGGCCTCCTCCCCGTCCTTAATATTTTGTAATTTATTCTGCTTTTGAATAAAATGAACTTTATTTTCATTATTTCTTTGAAATAAAGTACATTTTTCTTTTATACATAATATTTTTTGAGAAATTTACCATTGATAGGCATCATAGCAACTCTGCCATCCATATCTGTTAATTGATAGGCTCCATTTGAGAAAACTTTATTTACCACATATGGACCTTTCCATTTTGCCTCGAACTTGCCTTTGCTCATATGAGTCATAGGTATATGACGTCTGACTATAAGAACTAGCTCGCCTTCCTAAAATTTTTACATTCTGACTTTGCGATTGAAAGCTTTTGAGATCCGAGCTTGATAAAGTTCGATTTGCTGTTGGGCCAGTAGCCTTTTCTTGTCGAGCACCTCCAATTCTTGAAGTCGAAGACGATCATTATTTTTTGTAGTAAGTTCATTAGCAATGGTAATTCTCAAGGATAGAATTTAAATTTCCAATGGTAAAACAGCTTCACATCCATATACTAGAGAAAAAGGTGTACAACCTGTGGGATTATGGACTGTAGTGCGGTAAGCCCATAGACATTCCCCAAGTTTCTCACTCCAATTAGTTTGTTAATAGAAATAAACTTTTTAAGGAGTTTGATAATACTTTTGTTGAATGCTTCAGCTAACCCGTTAGCCGTAGGATTATATGCCGTAGACACAACATTATTGATTCTGTTGTCATCACAGAACCTATTAAACTTCTGGCTAACGAATTATGGCCCATTATCATGGATGATTCAACGTGGTACACCAAATCTGTATATCATATGATGTTTGATGAAGTTGATGTCACTACTAGTCTTTACTTCGGCTAAAGGTATAGCTTTAGCCCATTTATAGAAATAATCGGTTATAGCCAAGATGAACCGATGTCCTTTTGATGAAGGAGGATTGATAGGACCAATTATATCTATGCCCCAAGCTTCGAAGGGCCATGAAGCAGCAGTCGGATGAAGAAACTCTGACGGTTGGTGAATGAAGGTCGCATGAATCTGACATACTCGGCATTTCCTTACATAGTCAATGGCATCTGATACCATAGAGGGCCAATAATAGCACATACGTCGAATACGATCCTGTAGTTTAGGACCAGGCTGATGTGCTCCACAAACGCCATCATGAGCTTCGCGTAATATCTGCTTTGCTTCATCACCAGCAAGACATCTCAAAAGTAATCCATAAAATGTTCTTCGATAGAGAGTTTTAGTAGTATGATTATAATAGAATCGAAACGATCGGCGACGAATACTGTAGCTTCCTTAGGATCTTCTGGCAATATGTCATGTACTACAAAATCAATGAAAGGTGCTCTTCAGTCCTCGCTAATGACATTGACTTCAGTTGAATTACTGAATTCAATGTTATGGTTGTTTCCAACACAAAATAGTTCTCTATTAGATACAACAACTATTTGTTGTCTTTTGACTGGAACTGTCAATACTACAGCTAGGTTAGCTAATGCATCAGCTTCTGTATTGCATGCGTGACGTACATGTTCGATGAAGAACCCATTGAACAAAGAAGCTATTTTGATTGTTGCTTCATGGTATGGTACCAGATCTTGATGTCGAACTTTATATATGCCTCTAACCTAATTAACAATCAGTTTAGAATCGCCATATACTTTAAGATATTCAATATCCAGCTGTTTGGCTAATTGGAGTCCAATGAGCAAGGCATTATATTCTGCAACATTGTTAGAGCATGATTCGTCTAAGGAATAAGCCCTCTGAATAGCTAATCCATCTGGTGAAACGAGAACAATTCCCACTCCAGCAACAAGAGTACCTCCTGGTCCAATTCTAGATGCTCCGTCAAAGAACAACCGCCAAGTAGAAAATTCTTCTGAGATTATATTTGATTCCAATGTCTCATCTGGAATTTTATCATAAAGTTTAGATATTTTAGGCACAGGATGAGCTGCTAAGAAATCAGCTAGTGCTTGGCCTTTTACAGACTTTTGGGGAACATACACCATATCATATTGTGCTAATAATATGGCCCATATAGCAAGCCTAGAATTGAGTGTACTTGGCTTCTTCATTAGGACCCGCAGAGGATTAACTCGGGATATAACATGAATGGTTTGGCCAATGATATAACCTCTTGTCTTTTGAACAGCAAACATTAAGGCTAAGCATTCCTTCTCCACCAAACTATAACGATGTTCAGCTCCAATCATTGTCCGGCTAAGGTAGTAGATGGCTTGTTCATGACCTTTCTTGTTCTTTTGAGCCAGCAATGCTTCCAATGAATGGTCCATTGCCCGGACATACATCAAGAAGGGTATTCCTAAGATTGGTGGCACTAGGACCGGTGGACTCATTAAATACTGCTTTATGTCGTCAAATGCTCGTTGACATTCTTCCGTCCAAACGAAAGATACACCTTTCTTCATTAACTGATTAAATGGTCTACAACGTCCAGATAAATTCGAAATGAACCGCCTAATGTGCGCAAGTCGACCTTAGAATTCTCGTAGCTCTTTTAGGTTGCGTGGAGGATACATCTCTTGAATGGCTTTGATCTTCTCAGGATCAACATGTATACCCTTAGAGATAATGACGAAGCCAAGAAATTTGCCACTAGAGACACCCAAGAAAGACTTGGTGGGGTTCATTTTGAGTTGATGCTGGCGTATTAGATTAAAAATAGTTCTTAAATCTTGAATGTGATCTTCGTTTAGACGACTTTTGGCAGCAATATCGTCAACATAGCATTCGACAGTCTTTCGCAAATGATCTCGAAAGATAGTACTCATAGCCCGCTGGTAAGTTGCACCTGCATTCTTCAGACCAAAAGGCATGACTATATAACAGTATACTCCACGAGGAGTACAGAATGAAGTGTGTTTTTTATCTTCAGGATTCATCCGGATTTGATTATATCCAGAAAACCCATCCATGAAAGAAATTCGTTCGAATCCACAAGTATTGTCAATCATGACATCAGTAATTGGGAGAGGGAATTCATCTTTAAGGCAAGCATCATTGAGATCCCGAAAGTCTATGCATACCCGAACCTTCCCAGTCTTCTTCAAAACCGGTACAACGTTGGCTACCCAGCCAGGATGCTGTTCTTCTCTGATAAAACCACAAGCGATGAGCTTTTTGACTTCATCACCAGTTGCATCCATCATCTCAGGCTTGAATCGTCGTTGCTGTTGTTTGACTGGCTTGGCATTAGGCAAGATATTATGTTTATGAGTTGCGAGTTGAAGATCTAATCTCGGCATATGTTCATAACTCCAGGCGAAGACATCAATATATTCACGAATAAGGTGAATTAATTCTTCTTTATCATCGTCAAAGAGATTTTTGCTAATGAAGATTGGTCGTGATACGTCCTTCTCTCCAACATCGATTTGGACTAGTTGATCCTCAGTAGGTGGCTCTCGTTGTTCAAAATGAGTTCACACTGATTGTCCATCTTTTAAGCCTAAGGATCTACTTCAGAAGCTTTCTCAAAATCATCTTCATCTTTGTCTGAAAATTTAGTTGACACCATATTAAAAGATACTGTTACCCGGTGTACATGACCAATACTGGTATCAGAATCCCATGAGATAGAATCAGAAGAGTTTGATCGTTCTTCTTCATCTGATTCGGAAGGTTCTGGAGTCAGAAGTGGTAAAGTATAGCCTAAATCTCGCTTCGATTTACTGTAATATTGTTGTGATTTTCTTTTTGGAACAGAGATACGAAGGGGAGTTCGTCTTCCTTTGCCGCTATTAAGACCTGTTCTGAAATCATAGCCTATTTTACGGATGATTGCTTTGGATTGTGGACTATAGCGACGTAATTGTAGTCTTCCTGTATCATCTCTATTATCATTATAGAGCATGATTTTTTGTTCCTCTCTTTTATTAAAAAATATGGGCCTTTCACTTTCTTTCGAGAGGGTACTAAGAAGTACGATTTTTTATTGAAACCAATGATACTACATTTTGTAGAGATGATACGACTCCTATTGTAAGTGGTTTAAAACTATCTAGCATATCCAAAAAACATTGAGTATAGTAAGAGACATCAGTATACTACAAAGGAGATGCTTTATTATTTTTATACCATTATTTACAACAGGACCTTTAGCCTTAGCAGGCTTAGTCAGATTGATGACAAGAGGGGGAGAAGAAGAGCGAGAAGGAGGAGGGGGCTTTTTACGACGAAGGTTGATTACAAACGGCTCAGAAAAGGTGAGCTCCCTTTGTTCCTGACTATCACCAGGAGGCTGCTTCTTGTGAGAAGGAAGGTAGATAGTTAGTGGTTTGGAAGACTGAGGACATGTAGTACATCCTTTGACAGGGATCACCAGAGTATCATTTGGGACACCTTTCTGTTCTTCATCTGTGTCCATTGCCAGTACCACCTTCATGAATTCCTCCTTATACATGCGAGAATCATTGCGATACGCTTCAACTCCTTTGAAAGGATTCAAGTCTGCAACCTCTTTTTGTACTTCTCCATTACCATCCACGTATTTAAAACATTGGTGGAGAGTAGAAGGTACAATATTGTGCTCGTGGAGGAATGGTCTTCCCAACAAAGCATTGTATGAGCCATGATTGTCAATTACATAAAAAGTCACCTTTGTACGAAGATTGCCAATTTGAAGTTTCAGGCGTATCTTCCCCAAAGGTTCACTTCTTCCTTGATTGAACCCCAAGATGGCAGTGATAGTTGTAGAAAGATTATGTACTGGGATTTTTAAAACATCCGGCAAAGACTTCGGCATGATACTAAGAGCAGACCCTGGGTCAATAAGAATGCGATCAACTTTCATGGTGTCCACATACCCCATAAAACAGACAGGACGATCATGACGATTGTCTTCTAACAACATGTCATCTTGTGTAAAAGTAATGTTAGGCATTAATTCAAATATACTATGACAATGTGAACAGATGACTGGCTCCTTTTTAGGCTTTTTAAAAAAATTGAGACAAGCATCAGCCTGCATTAAGGCTTCACTTAATGTCTCTCGAGTTTCTTTTGAGAGACGTAAGAGTTCAAATATTGATAATCTTGCTGGAGTGTTGGCCAGTTGAGCCAGTATGTCAAAATTATATGGCTTTTCAAGTCCAAGAGATGAGGACTTCTTAAATGTTTTGTCAAAACGGACAGGTTGTTTTTCCTTGTCTGTTGATGTCGGTTTAGGAGGAGTTAATTCCACTACCAACGATGATGTAGATGATATATTTTCAGCAGGAGCAGATGATGTAGGAGGAACATTAGGAGATGAAGCATGATTCTCTTGATTTTTAGGATATTCCCGAAGATAAGGTTTTCCAGATTTAGTGTCGATTAGAATTTCTTCTTCTGCTACCGGTTCAAAGGATACCATGTTGCAGCTCTTCGATTTAGCTTTTGAGCGCTTCTTTTGATTGAAAAAAGAAGGCGCTTCGAAATCTGCTACCAGATCAGGATGAATCCACATGATTTCTCCTTTATCAGTGGATAGTGGAACAAGACCCTCATTTTGAGGAGGTGGGAGATTCACGATCTCGAAAGTAGCTCTCGGGATAGACACAACACATCTTGTACTAGTTGTGGTAGGAAATCACCAAACTGTGCAGAGACGACATTGGCTGCCACAGTCTTTTCATCCTGCTGAAGAGTAATCACTCTAAAGTTGACCATCTCTTATATTTTGCCTTTGAGCATGTAGCATGCTCTGGTTGGATTCTCTATAAATGTATGATAAACATAATATTTAGGGTGATCAATTTAACCTACTTCAACTGGCCGTTTTGCCTCTGGCAGTTGAAGCTTATTACTTTTAATTAAGCAATCGAAGAGGCTCAAAGTATCATCTTCATCAAAAGAATACTCTTCTTTTGGACGAGGTATTTTCTGTGGTGGTGCTGATGGAGTAGGTAATATCTGAGCAACATTAACAGCTAATAACTCCTTACCCTTGAGATTGATGGCCAATATTTTTTTACCCTTGCGATTATTCTGGCGATTATTACCACCGGGTGTAGAATATTCATCTTGGTTAGGATGAGTCATTTGAACTCCTAACTGCTTAAATTTTTCAGTACTGACCTCTGCCGCTTTGGCATTCACAATAAAAGAAAGCCAATCTTGAAATTGTGTTGATCATGTCCACATACTGATAATAGGCAACAAGTTTGATTTGTAGGTGTCTATTGTTACAGCGGAAGGAGTTCTTAAAGGCATTTTAAGTGCCTCTCGACGAAATCTTTCAATAAAACTCTCTGTGGATTCATTGTGTCTTTGTTTAATCTTAATGAGGGCAGACATCGTCATGTCGTTGACTCTCTCATAAAATTGTTCCAAAAATATTTGCTTAAAACCAGCAAAAGAAGTTATGCATCCATCAGGCAAGCTACGATACCAGTCGTATGCTGCACCGGCTAAACAACCGACGAACACTCTGGTAAGGAGAGCATCATTTGGCTATAATTGGTCAGTCATCACTTCAAAGTGATTGATGTACTGACTTGGAGAAGTGCTTCCATCAAACAGCATAATGGTTGGAAGCTTGTATTTAGGAGGGAATGGAACCTCCTTCCATGCTGTAGGATAAGGTTGTTTTATGCCAAGTCTTTATAGGCCATCCTTTTGCTTAAAGGCCTCAAACTGAGTGCGTAAGAGTTTTACAGCCTCATTAGCATCTCCTGATGTTTGTGAATTGATGGGCTGATTTGAATTGTTAGGAGGAGGAACAGCATGGTAATTACCATCCCAGCACCAGACTGACTGGGATCAGCTTGAATAGGTACAGAAGCAACCTAAGGAGGTGCTACCCCCAGACTAACATTAACAGGTCCAGAAGATGCTATAAGATCTGTATTTGTAGCAGGGTTTATAACCGGTGGCTCTGTATATTGAGCCACGATTATAGTTTGCATACTTGCGACCATTTCAGCCATGGTCTTCAGTTTGTCCTCTATTACAACAATTCGTTGCTCCTGACTGGCTAAAGTAGAGGCACATTGATCTTCTATAATGGTATATGCTGTCACTTCTTTTTCCATTGTTGAAGAGATGGTTTGTTCAGAACTTTCACTATCTGCGTCAAAGTCGGACAAGAAATTCTCCCCTAGATGAGTAATGGGAAGATCTTCTTGATTAAAGACACTTTGGTTCAAATTTCGATTTCTTGATCTGGTGTATTGAAAGACCCCTTCACTGGATGCATGAATCCGATCTAAGTTTTGTTGACTGGGATTACGGGATGCATTACGTCTTGGACGTTTTTTACCCCCAGTGCCTTGGGAAGTCATATTGACAGAAGTATATAACGGTTCATCTTCATCTTCCATTATAGGTTCAGGAGTTGAAACATAGTTCAGACGATCGAAGACAGATCGTTTAGCTGATTAACAATGACACTTGATGACCACTTCATGAAGGCAGTGGCAATCTGAAGAGTGATTTAGAGGTGAAGGAGACATCCCTGTGATCTTTCGTCTTTGTGTAAGATGTTCCCGAAGATCAGTTATCACTACAGGACGAGAAGAAGTCGGAGGAACATATTCCTTAATGATGTTAGAAACATGCCTCCTATTCTTCAGATGTTTAGTTCCCTGAGTGAACAAGGAAGTACTTAACTCATTGGCATAAGTGATTGGATCCTTATTTTCAAATTTTTGTTTCTGGTACAGATTAGCCTTTGGTATAGGATTTTTGCGTTTTACCGAAGTTGATATTGATTGACGCCTATTGAGATAAGCGCGTAAATCAGAGAATTCTGTTCCGGGTGTCTCTGTTTGAGATACCATCAACTTTTTTTGCTTGGATTTTGAGATTTGTAAGGTTGGAAGATCTTGAACAGTCCTGATAGGGGTAGGCAAGATGCCTCTTTGATCAGTATTCCTTCCCATGACAGAGATCTGAAGACCTCTGTTTAAAGGAATAGAATCTGATATATCTTCCTCTGAGTCATAGACTAGGAAAGTTTGAAAAAAGACCAAAGGGTGCTTTCCTTTATTTTGTAGAGGGTTAGCTAAGAAGCGTTTCCCTCTGTTTTGTTGTAGGACCATCTTAGGCACAGGTTGCGCCACTTGAGGAAGTGTAACAGGGCCTTTCCCTTTGTTCTGTCTAGTTTTGGCACTAGAACATTGTTTCTCCAAGTTCAGAACTAGAAAATTGGAGGAAGGAATAGCCAAAAGACTAGATCCCTTGGGTTGCGCTAGAGCAGCAGACTGTGCCTGAACAACTGATTGCTTGGGTTGCGCCACAGCAATATGGGCTACTGGTTGCACCCTAGCAATATAGGCTACTGGTTGTGCCTTGGCAGCAACATGAGTAGACTGTATCTTAGCTACAGCCTGAACAGACTGCACCTTGGCAGCAAAGAGAGTAGGGGATTACGCCTTGGCAGAAGGAAGAGTAGACTACGCACGAGCGGTAGTGAGAGTAAGTTGCACGTGGGCAACAGAAACAGGAAGAGTGGGCTGCGCACAGGCAGTAGAAGCAGATTGCACCTGAGCTATAGGGATAGATTGCACCTTGGCAGTAGAAACAGGTTACGTCAGGGCAACAGCAACTGTAGAAGACTTAGGAGTCCATATAGTTTTGTTCTTGGTGATAGCCACAGTGCGCTTGTTGCTCTTCTTGTTGATCATATCTTCATAGGCTGTCTGGTTGACTTGAACAACCAGAGTCTTCTGCTTCTTGTCGATTGACGCAACATCATATTGAGTTGTCACCTTCTCATCGGAGGAAAAAGTCGTCCCCAGCAGAGTCGTCTTTTTGTTTGCAAGAACAAAAAGTTTGGTTACAAACTAAGAAAAGAGTACAAGAGTATAATTGATTTCTGGGGAAGTACAACTTTATGAATCTGATCAGAAGACGATCACTTTATCCCTTGGTCGACTATGTGAACTTGAAGACTAGAGCCTCTGGAGAATGTAGCAGCAATTTTGTAAGTGTTCTTGATCTCTGTGCCCCTTTGATAATGATTGGAAACTCTATTTTTAGAGTTCTGGAAATAACTGTTTTAGCTGTTATTCTGATGTACGTGAGGCTGAACTGCGCCACATTGGGTTACGCCAACCTTATGTTGTGCCAACTTCCATTCAGTTACTCATTCGTATACTAAATATATTTAGACATATGGCATCATGTAATTGAGATGCGCGTGGCCGTGTACAGAATAGTGGACACGTTTTGAGAGATTATTGCATGTGCGCCACGTTATCCTGCTTTAGAATGTAAGTTGTCTCAACTTTATCAGGTTGTGCGAGCTTCAGTCAACAAGTCAAGCTGCGCCTGATTGGATTGCGCCTAGACACGTGGCAGATTTTGAATATATGAGGCGAATTTGTTCAGATTGTGCCTAGGCGCAACTAAGGAATTTATTTAGATTGCGCCTAGGCGCATCTCACAAGATGTGCAGGACAACTGTCAATTAAATCTCCTCGAGCGGCATATTTTAAGGGATTCGAAGAGATTTTCTTCGTTTACTGTGCTGTCAACTTTCAGTGTTATCAGGCAATGATGACAATTAAATGTCAGACGCCATGTAGGCTTTGGGTGCAATGTAGATTGGGCACAGTCTGAGGTCGGGCACAACATAATCAATGATGCAGTTTAATCTATGAGCTTTAGAACAGTGGCGCAACTTGATTTTTGGGGCACAATTTGATTGCTGGACAATAAAAATATGGCACAACTTGATTTTTAGGCTCTACATGAACGTGTTAGTTTTGTATGGGTGGACGAGGAGCTCACTCCACTAGTACAGTTGAGTATTGACACCCACACAGTTTTTATGTGTAGGCACAGGTAGAAGCTCGTTGTAGTGGAGCTCGCTTAGATGCGTCGAGGCATGAAGTTCCTAGGCGTTTCGAGGCGTGTGGCTGCATGGACTCTAGACTTATACGCGACATAATGTATGGACATCGCCTATCTGAAGCATCCGCTGGCTCGTCAAATTGTATTAAGAGATGAGAGGGAGCTAATTAACTTGTAATCAGAGAGAGAAGTGAGCTTGAGAGATTGTAATCTTGGCTATGCGCCTTTGTAATCCTATGTTCATTATCAATAAAGACTCTGATTTTATTTTAATGCTTGTGTTGCCTTGTATATTCAATATTTTTGCTTGGAACTTCTGTGTGACGACCTCTGTCGCAAACTTTTGTAATCGGCCGTTATTAAACTGCCTTGTACGAGTACAATCTAGGCTCGTGCGGTATCATGCCTTAGCGAGGATGATCGGTCCTATAGGATCGGGGCGTGACATAATGGTATCAATGCACGGCTTTACGTCATTGGACTTTCGATTGAATTCTTTAACTCTCGATTATGTTCCACAAACTCTGATGTTCCGCAATCGATATTACTTGTACGCTCATTCTCAAATGTCCCATGGGATGTCCATACAATAAGTCTATATATTTTAAAAAGTATCACGAAAGAAAATTTGGTTGAACAAAGTTAACTTCAAATAAGCACGGTTGGCTAAGTCGGGCTGGGCATATACACAAAGAATTGTGTCATCCTTAGCAAAGTCGAGTGTGGAATTCAATTCATCTCGGACGACAATGAGTTGAACTCGATTGAGTATATAGGATAACTATCGATTGAGGGACTATCGAAAAGATGATATCGTCGATGCGATACAATATGAATCGTGCTTGAAATTTGAGAAATGGTTCGAATGGACATTCAAAGTATTCGATTTTGATTCAAAAATTATTTTGAGGATTTGTTGAATAACTTCATCCCTGAGTAGTGTATGGGACAGTTTCGAGGATGTCAATTGATTGCGGATGTAGGATGCCAATGAGTCTATTAGCAAGTGACGAGTATGCAAAGCATTAGAAAGAGTGTTTCAAAATTAGTCATGACTAGATAGCTAACATAAAATTGATTTGAATGAATTAGAAACGACGCACACGAGATTGGGATTGTGCAAGTATGAAAGGAGAGAATGATTAAGTAGAAAAAAATTGAATCGATGAAAATTTAAGGTGTACAAATGGATGATTCGATCGAGGAAATTGATATGAATCGTATACAAAAATTTAGCACGATTGGATGATAGCGTGCACAAAAGTATTTCAAATATTTGGGAATGACTCTAAGGATTTGAATAGATGTTGTTCGATGATTTGAGTTCGCATAGATCGATGAGTTTTGAGAAAATATGTTGCTCGATGATTTAATATAGACGGATGAACATACATGATTTTAGGTTGAACGAATTGATCATGTAACTAGTTCAGGGGATAATAATTGAACTTGATCTTAAATGTCGAGGAGATTAGCCAGTTCGGACAATAACATCGGTTGCATGACTTAAAATTCATTGCAAATGAAGCTCGTCAGGTTACGTATATCATCGATGGTATTGAGGCATTTTGATGTGCGATAACTCGGGGGTACTCTAATTCGGGGAATGACGATCGTGTAAAGAGTTATTATTTTGGATGGATGCTATCCTTGGGATTTTGATTGAAATGAATACTTGGATGTAAATGATCGTGTCTTGATTTCTTCGATGATAACCACAACGTCGACAATCTTGTCTTGCGCAAGCGCAACTCTAGCCTAGCACATGCATCACGTCGGATATGGGATGATCGTTTCATGTGAGCGCTAATATGATAATTCATGTCCACCGGGAAAGGTCGAACTCGGGAGATTAGGACATGGCAATTTGGATTGCTTCGACTTATAGTTTGATGCAAAGGTGAATTTGAGGATTGTTCAGACTTGTGATTGACGGTTGAGTAAACTTGAGGATTGAGTAGTTCAATCTGTGTATCGTGAATGAATTAGTCTAGACACAAAATAAGAGTTATGCCCCGATAAGAACGATTATACTTCGGGAATACATAGTGATTTCATGTCCCGTGCGGACGATCGGACTTGCGTGAGATTGGGGCTTGACATATTATTTAACTAGATGACCTTGTGATCGAATACGTGAATTATGGTAAGCGACTTAGGGAATATGGAATGAGGATTATGGTTTACTAAAAAATCGTGTCGTAGCATGCTTGACTTGGGAAGGATGGATAGGAGGATTGTATTGAATGTGTTCGAAGAGATAGACTACGAGAATTGCTTGTTGGACGAGCAATATTGATATGTCGAGGAATTTGAACTTACGATAGGATGGTTTTGCTGATTGACTCGGACCCCTTGGACTAAGTATTGCAACGGCGGATAGGAGAAATACATGTTCGATGTTTAGAAATTTGAGTGATGCGAGCTTGGGTAGAAAATCTCGTATTATCAACTTTGGTTTGACCTTAGGATTGGGGTCAGTATTGATATTATTATTGGAGAACTATGATTCCAATACCGATGAATGACTTTAGCCTAGGGAGATGGCCTAGCGGTTAGACGAGACGTCCATGTTTTGAGAGTTAGTGTCAATCCCCAGAACCAGAATACTGGAGAGTGGGGGACTGATACAGCCAGCTACGTATATTAAAGTACAATCCACCTAGCAATACGGTCGTGGCTGTCTAGATGCATGAGGGTTAAACTATAATTCATCAGTCTCTATGGTTACGAACAAGCCTAGTGTCTCTATCTCAAGCGAGCAAATAAATGTACAAGATGTAAGATAATCAGACATACAAAGTAAGGTTTCCCAAACATTATATATTCAGATGATCATGAAGTTATTCATACAAAATATGAGACTAGCAAGAGTCAAGTCATACATGATCAACCCTAGGATTTGTCAATCTTGTTACTGTCATGCCCCGATTCCGAAGAATCGGTAGTCGTCCCCCAGGCGTGATGTCGTGCGAACCTAAGTTGCGATCGCATAAGGCATGGTCATAAGGTTATCCGAAATACAACATCAAATAGAGTACGCAGAGAAATTAAACACATTGAAATGAGAGAAATTTTTGTTTTCATTGATAATAAAACTTCATTTACAAGACTCCATTACAATCATGGCCGTGTGGGCTACAACATGACTCGATTAAAAAATAAATACTGATGAGATAGTCGTTCCATATATTACATCCCCCTTTACAATTAAAATATTCCTAAGGACCTGGAATAGTGGGGAGTCGAGACGCCATTTCTTCTGGACTAAATATGGAGTCTTCAAAAGGATTCAAAAACAAGCCTTCAATACACGGACGAGGCTTCAATGTACTTGCGTCGCCTTGAGCTTAAGTGGCACGCCCTTCTTAGTTCGGGGTACCTGTGTGGAGAGCGTGGATCAGTACATTACACTTTGTACTGGTGCGTGGCAAATTAAGTTCCATGCTCTCATTTGGTTAAAGAGTTTATATGACTTAATTGATGAATCTTTCTAACCATCTTAATGAATTTCAGACATATATATGACAAGCATAATGTAAACTACGCTCGAACTTATCCACGGCAGAGCGTGCCGTGCAATGTGAGACTTACCATGTTCTTCCCTGTCAATTGTTATCGCTTGCATAACATGTGCAATTTATGTGTGATTAGTTACTGACTTCACAAGCCATCCTGGACTTATTGCTTTGTTAGTCAGGGCCCCTTCAATGCAAGTAGCGAGCCCATTACAAGTCCCCGCATAACCCGTGCTATCATCCAGCACAGCTATACCCTGTTTTCTCCTAGGCCGAAACAGTCCCGTAGCCCTGGGTTTCCGCTCGAGAAAACTTTTACCTTGTCGACAAGTTGTCTGTGACCGTACTTAGAATAATTTAGTTATTAAGGCATATTCTACATTTTTTTGAGAACTTTGACCATTACATCGTGTCCCGTATTATCATGGCATCACCTTATTTGAGTTAATCTTTTGTTACCACAATTTTATAAATTTACAGTGTGTCCGTGGCTTTGAATCTATTATTTCGTTTGCGATAAGGTTATCGATTGAACTAAGAAAGGGGAGGTCAAGAAGAGAAAGGTTAGCCACTCACCTTGAGTTTGCTTGAGGTGAGAGACTTATTTGGTCGCGCTAGATATCGCCTACGCGATTACCTAAAATTATATAAGCAACCAACTAGAACACTGTATTATTCAAGGATTTCGATATGAAATGCTAGTTCGAAATGCAAGCCATGAAAACCATCAAAAATATTCACGAAAACGCATTCAGAAAACCAAATCCAAAACCAACACAAGTGCGGCATGAAAAACAGAGCAATAGGAGGCCTCTCCCGACTCAGCCGCAGAGTCTATCCTTGAGGCGCAACCCGCTGAATATGGGACTTGGTTCCGAAGAAGCCATTCCATAACGGGGAATGGATCTTAATTCAACCGTTCTTGTTCGACCGATTCGATCGATCCCGACCTATCCGTTCCGACCAAATCGATGGCGACAGTGTTCCTTTCTTGTGCACCCTGTGGACGGAGAACGGAATATGATGTAGGGACGGGGCACTACACCATAACCAACTAAGAAAAGTTTCGACCTCGAAACTTAAGAAAAGAACCTACCACTAGAAAAAATAGGGAAATGAACTTTTTCCTCATCTCTGACTCTAGTTTCCAGGTTGACTCCTCGACCGCATGGTTCTTCCATAGCACTCAAACGAGAGGGATGGAACGATTTCAAAGTAGTTTATCCTTTTGCTCTAGGATTTTCACCAGCTCTTCAACATACGATAATTCTGCCTACAGATTTAGCTGACCAAAGTCTACTACATGGCTCAGATCATGTACGTACTTCCGTAACTGAGAGTCGTAGAAGATATTGTGTACGTTCGACAGTGATGGCGACAATGCAATCTGTTAAGCTACTAGGACGACTAGCTTCAATATCTCTAAAGGACCAACAAATCTTGGACTCAACTTTTCCTTAGCTCGAAATCTCATGACTCCACGCATAGGTGTGGCTTTCAGAAATACCTGATGGCCTTCCAGAAATTCAAGGGGTCGTCGGTGGGTGTCGGCGTAGCTCTTCTGCCGACTCTGTGCTATCTTCAATCTCTTCCGTATTAGTTTAAATTTTTGGGTACGGTCTGCTCCACCAGTTCTGGCCAAGTATCTGCCGTTCCCCGACTTCATCCCAGCAAATGGGCGATCTGCACTTCCGGCCGTACAAAGCTTCGTACGACGCCATTTGGATGCTGGACTGGCAGCTGTTGTTATATGCAAATTCGGCCAACGGTAGATGAATGTCCCAACTTGACTTCAAGTCGATCGCACAGAGTCGTAACATGTCTTCGAGAATCTGGTTCACCCGCTCTGTTTGGCCGTCGGTCTGAGGATGATAAACTGAGCTAAACTTCAACTTCGTCCCCAACACTGAGTAAAGGCTACACCAGAAGCGTGTCACGAACCGTCCATCCCGATCTGAGACGAAAGATACCGGGACCCCATGCAGCCGAACTATTTCATCAAGATATATCTGAGCAAGGCGGTCGACGCTCCAAGTGACTTTAATTGTAATGAAGTGCACTGACTTGGTTAATCGATCGACGATGACCCAGAGGAAATCATTCCCCTATGGCATCTTCGACAGGCTAACAACAAAGTCTATAGTGACATGATCCCACTTCCACTCTGGAATAGCAAGGTTCTGTATCTCCTCATCCGGTCGCTGGTGCTCAGCTTTAACTTGTTGACAGGCCAAACACTGCGACACAAAGAGCGCCACATCCCTCTTTATGTCGTGCCACCAAAAGACAATACGGAGGTCCTTATACATCTTGGTGCTACCAGGATGCAAGGAATATTTTACATAATGTGCCTCCGATATTATCTCCTTTCTAAGTTCTGCGTCATCCAGAACACATAGTCGACCTTTCACTCGCAACACTCATGACTCGTCCTCTACAAAGTCAGACACCTTTCTCGTAGATATCAGCTACCGCATCTTCTCCAGGTATGGATCATCTTTCTGAGCAGACTTAATTTTCTCCAATAGAATCGGTTCTAGCCGCAGTTGCACCAGTTCTACGTCTCTAAATCGAATTCGGAGTTCAATGCCCATTTCTTCCAAATCATGCAATAGTCGACTGTTGATGGATAGTGAAGCTAGGTACTTCCGACTCAGTGCATCCGCCACAACATTTCCCTTACCTGGCGTATAGTCGATCGACAAGTCGTAGTCTTTAATCAGTTCCAGCCATCGCCTCTGCCGCAAATTCAGTTCTTTCTAGGTAAAGAGATACTTGAGGCTCTTACGGTCCGTATAAATCCAGCACGCCACGGCATAAAGATAGTGACGCCACAGCTTCAACGCAAACACAATCGCCGCTAGTTCTCGATCGTACGTGGGGTAGTTCTTCTCGTGCGGCTTCAGCTGTCGGGAAGCAAAAGATATCACCTTATCCTACTACATGAGCACACACCCCATGCCCTGGCCAGAAGCATCGCTGACGATTTGAAATCCCTCGATCCCTTCAGGAAGAGCTAGTATCGGGGCTGAAATGAGCCGCTATTTTTGCTCCTAGAACGAAGCTTTACAGTCATCTGACCACACGAACGCGACTCCCTTTTGGGTGAGGTGAATCAAGGACGATGCAATCTTCGCGAAGTCCTTCGTGAAGCGTCTATAGTATCCCGCAAAACCGAGGAAGCTTTGAATTTTACTGACAGATGCGGGCCGTTTCCAATCAACAACTGCCTCAACTTTCTTCGAATCGACTGAAATACCTTCAGAAGAGATGATGTGCCCAAGAAAGGATACGCTGTTCAGCCAGACCTCACACTTGCTCCTTTTCACAAACAACTGATTCTCTCGGAGGGTCTGGAGTGCGGTCCACAGATGTTCTGCGTGTTGCGCTCGATCCTTCGAGTAGACAAGGATATCGTCTATGAAGACTGCTACAAATTTATCAAAGAACGGACAGAACACACGATTCATTAGATCCATGAAGGTGGCATGAGCATTCGTCAGGCCAAATAGCATCACCAAGAACTCATAGTTGTCGTAACGAGTGCGGAAGGCAAACTTCGGCACATCCTCTAGCGTGACCTTGAGCTGGTGATAACCTGATCGAAGATCAATCTTCGAAAATACCGTGGCACCTTGGAGCTGATCAAACAAATCGTCGATGCAGGACATGGGGTATTTGTTCTGGACGGTGGCCTTATTCAATTCACGATAGTCGATGCAGAGCCGCATCGATCCATCCTTCTTTTTGGCAAATAGCACAGGCGCACCCTACGACAAGACACTTGGACGGATGAATCCTTTGTCAAGTAATTCTTGTAGTTGTACTTTGAGTTCTTTTAATTCTGCTTGGGGCCATTCTGTATGGGGATTTTGAGATCGTCTGGGTGTCGGGGAATGTATCGATGGTGAATTTGATTTTTCGATAGGGTGGCATTCCAGGTAGCTCGTCCGGGAGAACGTCGGAGAATTTTACCCCAACGTGGGCCTGACCCACGTTTGTACCATCCAGTCGCGTGTCTCGAACGGACGCCAAGTAGCCTTCGCATCCTGAATGCAGCATCCTCCGAGCAAAAATTGCCAAAATCACCATACACGTCGACGATGCTTCACCACACGAGTAGCAGAATTCAGACACTCCAGGTATGCGGAAGGTGACCTTCTTTCCTGCACAATCAATGGTGGTGTTGCAAGGGCCAAGCCAATCTATTCCCAGAATGATGTCATAGTCCGTATAAAACCCCTAAATTTTACTAATTTTTTTATTATTGATTTGTTATTTTGGTATTTGTACTTCGTAATTGTACGTCGCGTACAAGTTCACACTTTTCGTATTTGTACGTAGCGTGCAAAATTACGAGATGGTATATATTTTTATATATACAAATATTTTATTAAAAGAATTCTTCGTATAGAAAATATGTATTTTATTTTTATTTATTGTATCGCGTCGAGATTGCTAAACCTTTATTTTTTATTTATAAAGAATACAATTTTATTTTATGATACAAATATAAGTGATAATTTAGAAAAACTATTGTTTTATGTCAAAATAGACTATTTGCGTGCGAGTGACATGAAATTTATTTCATTGTCCACTTGATATTTTTCGAAAACTAATTGTTTGTTTATTTATAAAAATGTATTCCAAATATTTAAAGTTTATTTTGAATTTCAAAATTATTTTTAAAATATTTTTATTATTTATAAAAAGTTATTTTGAAATTTTTTTAATTTAATATTTAATTAATTATGATGATTTAAATTGGAAAAGATTATATTGGCCTTATTTTAAAATAGCTTTAAATTAAAAATAAGTTTTATCTAGATTAATTTGGATTCGACAAATTTATTTTAAATCGATTTGAATAATTATGTAATTATCTAATAGGGATTTAAATCCTCCCAAATCCTTATCCTAATGGGATTCCCACCTCCTATAAAAGGTGAGGTACTTGCCCTCTTTTCTCCACAAATTTCTCCACTCCTCCATCCAAAAAGTGTGCGTGCATCATGTCGGTAACCATCCAAATTCTTATTCCATCTATTATAATTACATTATTTTTCGTGT
>JANAVB010007200.1:8513320-8540820 GCA_029216955.1 Iris pallida | reverse complement strand
CGTCTGCTGATGTCGGTTCTTGGACTATTTTTGCTGCACCTCCATCATGCACAACATCCTCTCGATGGCAGTGTTAGAATGTCCAGCCCGCGAGCTACTCGAACCGCTTGAAGCACTTTGTTTTTGCTCGGTCGCGATTTCTGCCACGAGTTCTGTCACTTCTGCAATACGTATACACACACATTAGTCTCAAGATATTTTGGACTCGTTATGTGGAACAACTTATCTCGGTTAAAGGTTCAAGACTCTAGACAGAAGGCCAAAGGATGTAAAGCCGTGCTCTGATACCATTATGTCATGCCCCGATTCCGAAGAATCGGTAGTCGTTCTCCGGGCGTGATGCCGTACGAACCTAAGTTGTGATCGCACAAGGCATGGTCATAAGGTTATCTGAAATCCAACATCAAATAGAGTAAGCAGAGAAATTGAACACATTGAAATGAGAGAAACTTTTGTTTTCATTGATAATAAAACCTCATTTACAAGACTCCATTACAATCATGGCCGCGTGGGCTACAACATGACTCGATTATAAAATAAACACTGATGAGATAGTTGTTCTATACATTACATCCCCTTTACAAACAAAACATTCCCAAGGACCTGGAATAGTGGAGAGTCGAGACGCCATTTCTTCTGGACTGAATGTGGAGTCTACAAAAGGATTCAAAAATAAGTCTTCAACACACGGACAAGGCTTCAATGTACTTGCGTCGTCTTGAGCTTAAATGACACGCCCTTCTGGGTTTGGGGTACCTGTGTGGAGAGCGAGGATCAGTAAATTACACTTTGTACGAGTGCGTGGCAAATTAAGTTTCATGCTCTCATTTGGTTATAGAGTTTATATGACTTAGTTGGTGAATCTTTCTAACCATCCTAATAAATTTCAGACAAGCATATGACCAGCATAATGTAAACTACGCTAGAACTTAACCACGGCAGAGCGTACCGTGCAATGTGAGACTTACCATGTTCTTTCCTGCCAATTGTTACGCTAGCATAGCGTGTGCAATTTATGTGTGATTGGTCACTGACATCACAAGCCATCCTGGACTTATAGCTTTGTTAGTCGGGGCCCTTTCAATGCAAGTAGTGAGCCCCGTTGCAAGTCCCCGCCTAACCTGTGATATCATCCAGCACAGCTATACCCTGTTTCCTCCTTGGCCGAAACGGTCCCGTGGCCTCGGGTTGTCGCACGAGGAAACTTTTACCTTGTCGACAAGTTGTACCGTAGTCTACATTTCTTTTGAGAACTTGACCATTACATCGTGTCCCGCATTGTCATGACATCACCTTATTTGAGTCAATCTTTTGTTATCACAGTTCTACAAATTTACAGTGTGTCCGTGGCTTTAAATCTATTATTTCATTCGCGATAAGGTTATCGATTGAACTAAGAAAGGGGAGGTCAAGAAGAGAAAGGTCACCCACTCACCTTGAGTTTGCTTGAGGCGAGAGACTTGCTTGGTCAAGCTAGACGTCACCTACGCGATTACCTGAAATCGCATAAGCAACCAACTAGAACACTGTATTATTCAAAGAGTTCGATATGAAATGCGAGTTCGAAATGCAAGCCATGAAAACCATCGAAAACATTCACGAAAATGAATTCAAAAAACTAAAACCAAAACCAACACAAGTACGGCATAAAAAATAGAGCAATAAGAGGTGTCTCCCGACTCAGCCGTAGAGTCTATCCTTGAGGCGCAACCCGCTGAATATGGGACTTGGTTCCGAAGAACCCATTCCATAACGGGGAATGGATCTTAATTCAACCGTTCCTGTTCGACTGATTCGAACGATCCCGACCTATCGATTCTGACAGAATCGATGGCGACATTGTTCCTTTCTCGTGCACCCCGTGGACGGAGAATAGGATAGGATGTAGGGACGGGGCACTACAGTTACAGCCCTTAGGCAAACAGAAATTAAGTTTCAACATGAGCTAACGCTTGCTCGGCGGCTAAACGCCTCAAAAGAATAATTTACAATAGAGTGGGAGAGCAAAATAAGAAATCTACTCGTTTCCAGGATTACGTCTGGTGTTCACCATCTAGCTGATAAGCAGGACTATCCTCAGATATCACTCCAAAATCTGGCCATAGAAAACCAGCTGGGTCAGACCCCAGAAAGAGCAAGTACCACAAGGGAGGATTCATTAAGGAACTAAAACTAGCAGATAATAAATAAAATAATAAATAAATGAACATGCTTAAATGACAAGAAGACAAGGTTAGAATAAAATAATAGCTTACATTAGGAAAAATAAGAGACGGGATATAATTCCCATGCTAATCACGAGCAAGCATTCAGGCACAGACAATCAAGTCTACGGCTTGCTATTATTAGCTAACTAGGGCTATCACAGGCCTAGTTACTATTAAGATGCAGTTGAGATATTTCCGTAGTCCCAGGCCCTGCAGCTAACCAGGTTATCTAGGCGAGGTGATTTATTAGAGTTACAAAACTTATTAAGATTACTGGTGTACTTTCAGTACTTATATTTTCAAGAAGTGCCCCACATGACAGTGGACTGGAAATGTGTCCTACTCGTCGGCAGGATACAAGTCCCTCAGGTGTAGCCGGGATACGGGATCGCCTATAACTGGAAAAAAATCTCTCTATATGGACTACTTGATCAATCTAGTCAGACTCATTATGAATTCCTGACCTTGGTAACCAGGAATCCATGTCCTAGACATGATGCAAGATGAGACAGGTAGCTTGTACGGGCACAATCAAGAAAATCAACCACGGTATCAAGACAGGAGTTACATAGCAAGTCAGGATAGCTGTCGCAACAGCCTTTTAAGATTATCATGTCATGTTAGGTTACTTGTTACTTGTCAAGAATACTTGTCAGGAGTGTGCCTCGACGAGCCGCTATCAAACTTATACATGTCTTATCAAGTTACTTGGCATTTGTTACTTGTCAAGAGTGTGCCTCGACGGGTCACTATCAAGATTATCAAGAAGGGTTCATACTATCATGTCATGTTCATGCCAAGTCGTGTTCATGTCAAGTTCAATACTGGCAATTCATGCCATGCTCAAGTTTATCATTTTCTTTGGTGGGTGGAGAGGAGTTATGGAGAAGATGAAGGAAATAAATGTAAGAGTAATGAAGAGAGAGAAATGAGAGTTGACTTATATATCAACCTCTCTCATCTGAAACCAAAATGAACCAAACCAAGCCAAGCCATGCCAAGATGAACCAAAATAAACCAAGTCAACCCAAGATGAACCAGGACCCAACCAAGTCATATCAAGTCATGCTGAACCAAACCAAATAAACCAAGGCAAGAATAAACCAGGATTAGGCTAACAAGACAAGTCAAAACACAGGTCACCTGACAAATGTCAGTAATCCGTACACGTATACTGAAAATACTTATAACGAAAAACGAGAGTGAGAACTCTACCCACCTTAAAAGAATTTTGTCCTCGAAATTTAATCAAGAGGCTAGAGTTTTCGTGACAAGCTGTACTAATCATGGGCAATCTATGGCTAGCAGTCAATCAAGCAATCATTCATACAAATAAGGAAGTAAAAGCATAAGGCATAAGGAAGATATTATATCTTATGAGTCAAACAGGTGTGGATATCGCGATCGGATATCATCCTCACGTTTCCAAGTTGACTCACCCAAAGAGTGATGACCCCCAGCAATACGGACTAAACTAATAGTCTTGTTCTTGAGTAACTTCTCTCTTCGGTCTAATATGGATACGGGCCTTTCCTCATGCAAAATGTTGGTACCAACAACCAATTCCAAATGATCAAGGATATGGCTCGGATCCGGGATATACCATCGTAATTGGGAAACATGGAATACGTCATGCACCTCATGTAACGACGGCAGAAGAGCGAGACGATATAACACATCACCTACCCACTCGAGAAAATCAAACGACCCTATATAACTAGGACTAAGCTTTTCCCATACGCCGAATCAAATTACGCCACGGGTAGGAACTAAATGGTATTGCACGATTCAACTAAATAATACATTGAATCCCAGTGAGACTGTAGGAACTAAACGGTATCGAGAATTTTGAAATCGGGTTTCAAGGAAAAAGATTGAGGGTAGTACGATCGTTGGATTGAAATAAAATGATTGAGGCGTTAATGCAAGTCAGGTTTCAGAGATTGGTTAAGGCGAAGCGGGTGAGAGAGTCATTAGATGTTGAACCAAGTTATATGTTGATAAGTGTACTCAGTAAGTTTCGAAGATGAAACTTTTTTTGAGTGGTGTATATTATAATGCCCCGTCCCTCTCAGCTCAATCAAAGGAATCGAAATGCCAACGATGTTCGAACTTAGCCATGCAACGACTACTCGAAGATCCGCTTGGTCGAGGCGACTCCTCGCTCAGGTGGGTGGCTTCGGTGAACTTGCCTCAGTTTGGCCTTCACATTAATAAAATGAAAGTTTTTAAATGCACAAGTAGGCTTGATAATAAAAAAAAGACGAATCTACATAGCTAAGGAAATAATCCCAAGTCAGATCGGATTGAGTTATAACATGGAAGAAGGTCTCACGGTATACTTAGAATCGTTGCACGATGTGCTTTCAAAATGATACTCAGCCCTTCGTCCCGTGGCTTAAAAGAAGGAAATTTGGTCGATGTTGCCATAAGGCTATGAACTTAGCCTAAGTCACAGGCGTCGCACGTATAAATGTTTGATAAATCAAGTACGGTCCCATCGTCTAAGGCTTGGCATAGCCTTTTCTCATCCTATGGGTTAAGTTGTATCGTACGGTTTATGGCATAAGTCTAGACACCCAATTAACTTGGTTGTTCAAGTCAAACGTGTGCACGACACGTTTCTACAATGCAAGGCTTGACATAGCCTTTTCTTGTCCCATGGGTTAAGTTGTTGCACGATTGAGTTAGGTAAGAGTTTTGCTGGACTATTGAAGTAATAGCAAGCATTGTTCCATATTTTTTGCGGTTGTCAAGTCACATAGTCCCAGGATCTCAAGGCTCGTCATATAAAGTATGACTTGGGCGGTAGTGTCGCTTAGAAAATTAGTTGGTTTAAGGCACGAGCTACGATAGGTTCAAGGATAAGTATGCTACGGTTAATGAACACCCGTTTTGTTTAAGTTAACCTGGAAGACTACATAGTAGTCATTCCCTGGGTTTCAAAGGATAGAAAGTTCTTGTGATTGTTTGTCGCTGAGACCGGTCCCGCTGCTTGGGAGTCTCTCATATAGTATGGAAAGCACGACCATGAATAAAGAAGGACATGGTAAATCGAGTTGAGTCTTGTATGGTTATTGGATAACTTGCGCACAAGGAGAATTCCTTGAACGATCGTCGGGGCACCGGGTTCGTGTCGGCCTAGGAGGAAGTGTAAATATTATACGGCTTTCAACGATGGTACGACTCGCCTTGAAGTGAACCGTTACAATATAGGCTGTGGGGACGTTCGGTGGAGCTCGTAACTCGCATGCGAATGGTCACAGTATACAAAAGATCTATTATAGCTTGACATTGCGAGTGACCACTCGTATAGATGTGTCGGCATAAGAGCGACTATCTGTGTGCATGCCTTTGGATTTCGTCGAGTACAAGTACGACACAAAGTGAGTTAAGAGGGTGTGCATCGGTTGCAACACAAGTCTTAAGAAGCTTAAGATTTGGCTATGGCAAAGACACGTGCTTCGGCACGAGATACGGTGTCGAGTATTAAGTCGTTGGCATAGAGTTTCTTAAGTCGGACTTGAGTCATTTCGAGTTAAGTCGAGAAGGGCCGTAAGGCAAGTTTAATTAAGTCGTGATAAGTTATGAGGCAAGACCACGCTATTAAGGCATGAGTATAGGCAAAGACTAAGCGGGAGGCACTGGCTCAATCATATTGAAGCACGAATAGAGTTTATGGCACGACCAAGTCGTTGCATCCCTAAGTAAGGCACGAAAGGCAAGCATGAGTCAATACGTTGATGTTGCAAGCACAAGAATGGTTTAGAGGCAAGGATAAGAAAGTTATTGGTACGATAGCATAGTGACGGTCTAGAGACACAAATAAGCTAATAGTCTTTGTCCTAAAATCGATCCTAAGGCAAGAATAGAAAGACAATCATAAAGGGTTTATGTTGCACAAAGTAAATGAACGTGTTGGTTTTGTATGGGTGGACGAAGAGCTCACTCCACCAGTACAGTTGAGTACTGACACCCCCACAGTTTTCGTGTGCATGCACAGGTAGAAGCTCATTGGCTCGGAGCTTGCTTGGATGTGTCGAGGCATGAAGTTCCTTAGCATTTCGAGACGTACGTCCGCATAGACTCTGGACTTATACAGGACATAATGTATAGACCGCCTATCTGAAGCATCCGCTGGCTTGTCAATTTGTATAGAGAGATGAAAGAGAGCTAAGTAACTTGTAATCAGAGAGAGAAGTGAGCTTGAGAGATTATAATTTTGGCTATGCGCCTTTGTAATCTTATGTTCGTTATCAATAAAGTATGATTTTATTTCAATGCTTGTGTTGCCTTGTATATTTAATGTTTTTGTTTGAGACTTCTGTGCGACGACTCTCGTTGTAAACTGTTGTAATCGGCCATTATGAAATTGCCTTGTGCGAGCGCAATTTAGGATCCTATGGCATCACACCTTAGCGATGACGATCGGTCCTACGGGACCGGGGCCTGCAGCTTCATTCGATCAAGATTGTTGAGCAAGAGCACACGCCATTTGTTTTTTATTTGGTTATGTTGATAACCACCCGAGATCTTGATAGAAGAGAATATTAACGTCCGCCACGTGTTAGCTCAGCGACAATCCTCATCGTGTCGTTACAATAGATTCTCTCATATCTCCACGTACAATGCTCCTGCGCACCTAAAAAACCCTTTACATATCGCATATGTACTGGCCCATAAATAGAATAAGTTTTCCTTCATTAAAAAGGTTAGCATCTTACTGATTAGCAACCTTGAGTACTACTCTCGAGCATCAGAAAGTCAGAGCAAGTTCTGTAGGACTGTTTAGCACCTCTAGAGGGGGATGAATAGAGTGTGTACGTGTGTAGCAGAAAATAATCACCAATTAAAAATATTAAGCATTTATATATTATGGCAGATAAAAGACGGTAAATAAAATACGGTAAAGTAAGAGTCAAGAATTTAAACTCAGTGAACACCACGATGTATACTAGTTTCCTTCTGAGAGTACTAGTCCAGTCGCGAGTACTCTTGCTCGCTATTAATCCACTATGGCATAAACTTTAACTGAGTACTTGCAACTCTTACAACACCGTGCTTGGATACAAGTACACGACCGACTTCACAACACCGTACTTGGTGACGAGCGCACGAACGACTCCAGGAGGCAATTGAAAAACTGGAACATTTTCTGAATACAACTTTCGATACAACTCTTCAATACCAAACTCTAGATTAAACAGAACCTGTACTGGCTTGGCTAAGAGTGTAAAGGATTAGATGTGAAAGTAAAAAGCTCAGAACACTTTAGATAGAGAAGAAAAGAGATAAAAATGGGATGATTGAAATGAATGGTAATCTCAACTCTATTTATAGTATTTTTGGGGGGACCAAACTCGGGCAGAGTTCGGGCAGAGTTCGGATGCTAGGATTTCGCATACAAACGTTGGATGCAGATTTGGTGGAAACTATATTTCGAATTTACCCAGACCGAACTCGGGCCGAACTCGATCAGAGTTCTGTCAGAGTTCTGCTGGGTCAGAACAATAAGGAATAGACCAAATTTGCATAAGTTTTGGGCTTTTTGGAATTGTGAATTTTTGGGACAAGTAGGTAGGCTTATTTTTGTTTGTGGACTGAGAAAAACCTAAGCCAGTACCGATCCAATCAATCTCATATTTTTTCTATACTCAATAAAAGGAAAAAAATTCAGAATTAAAATAAAAACTAAAAGCCCATTTGATGACGCCTTTCTCCTGACATTTGAGCATACTCATTTTTTCTTGACGACAATCGTCCAAAGATAAACAGATCTGGAAATCTTCTTGTATTATGCCATCTTTGGCCTATCAATAATTCTTCATTGCATATGTCCTAGTTTGATCATGCTTACTGCTTATCTGTAAGTACACGTTAGATGACAAAAAACAATATGATGTAGTATGATACGAGCATAGAAATATGATATAGACCATTTAGGACAATGCTAAGTTTATAGGACAATGCTAAGTTTAAGTAGCAACATGATAGTGATTACATAAATATTAGTGACATCACTAGTTAAACTTAATTGATTAGCCATATTAAAAAACATGATATAATCATTGGGCTAACAATCTCCCCCTTTTTGATTATGGCAAATCGGTTAACTTAAAGATAGATACAATAGATGCATATATCACTAATAAACACATATTACTAAAAAATTCTTTGCTAACTTAAACTTATTTCTCCCCCTTTGACATGATCAAAAAATAAGCTTCCCCATAATAAGCTACAAAATGAAATCAATCATCAATGAAGGAAGGAAGAAATAAGCATGAACAACGATCAGGGTAGAAATTGGAAACAAACCATTCAAAACACATCTAAGAAAGAATATAACTATAGTTTTGAAGAAAACCAATATAGTAGAAATTAATCATTGGTCATAAATAATCCATGAGAGAAACAAATTCATAGATCTAGTATAACAATATGAAATACCAAATATAGAATATTTAGGAGATATAATACTTTTAACAGTGATAAAAAAATGATTCACACTTTGCCCATACAAAATAGTGAATCACTTCTATAAAGAATATAATCATTGAAAAGAAATCAAAGCAGATATACTAGAATGTATACAAAATCTATACCAAAGTTCATGTATTTGAACTCAATTACCTTAACATGAATATTCATTAGATAAACAAGAAGATAATTGTCACCCCCATTTCCTGTATTTCGTATTTGTACTCGTAATTTGATTTTGGCACGTATTTTAATTTTCTCGACTTGCAGATTTTGGTTTCTCATAAATGGGTTTTGGACCATGGCTTGGTTTTATTTTGTGGAAGTTGGTTTGGTTTGGTTCATCATGAGTGGAACACTTTAACCTACACTCTACCCTCAACACAACACAACCACCCTCATTATATCTCCACCAAACTTTCTCTCTCCTCTTTACTCTCCATTAATTTTCTTCTTCTTCCTTCTTCCACACAACTCCCCAACCCATTAGGCAAGTGCACCTTGCCATCAAATAAGCACCACTTTTTATTTGTCTATTAGCTAGGTTAGGCCATGGAGAACAACTTTAGAACTTGACATTTTGTGATTTGGAGTTTCCTTTGTTCTAGATCTAGGTTTTTACTATTTTTGGATTTACATGGTTTTGATCTATTTAACTTTGATTTTTGTATGTTTTGATGCTTCCATGTGGAAGAGAATTCGATTTTACTCAAGTTAGAACTTTGAAAATCTAGATTTGGTTTTGTTTTGGCTAAGTTATAAAGATTTGAAGTT
Source organism: Iris pallida (assembly GCA_029216955.1). Lineage (NCBI taxonomy): Eukaryota > Viridiplantae > Streptophyta > Magnoliopsida > Asparagales > Iridaceae > Iris > Iris pallida. The sequence goes on along the minus strand of JANAVB010007200.1, from coordinate 8,531,359 downwards.
TTTGATGTTCTTGAGGAGTTCATCTCAGCCTTGGTGAAGGCTCTCGGCCAGTGCTCTTTAGCACCTGACCGTTTGTGCACCCCGGCCTGTGCTCTTTAGCGCATGGCCGATTGCGTGCAATCTCAACCAGTACTTTGTGCTGTGCTGGATTGCGCTGGCGCAAACTAGCCATGCGCAATCCAGTCATGCGCAAAGTAACTCCTGCGCTAACCGCCCCTGCGCAATCGACCATTGCGCAATCCACCCCTGCGCAATCCTCCTGTGCGCAATCCATCTGCTGCGCCATCCACTCCTACGCAGTTGGTACCCTGCGCAGCTCGCTCCTGCGCAGTTGGTACCCTGCGCAGCTCACCCTGCGCAGTTGGCCTCCTGGCGCACTTGACTCCTGCGCAATCCAACCCCCTGACCCCTTGCGCAAACCATTGGCTCTTGGAGATTTGGTTTTATTTTCTTTAAGCCTGGCTCTTCTATAGTCCTATATATATTGATATTGTATTAGATATTTTATGCCCATTTTATATCCTTACGCCTTTTGTCATGAACTTGATTTTACTTAATATGTTTGGAATGTCTATTGTACATGGCATGGTATGACAAGGACCTAGCATAACATGACAGTGACCCGTAGTGGTGCACTCTTGACATGACCAACCTGACATGACAGTGACCCGTAGTGGTGCACTCCTAACAAGCACCCTGACATGATTTATCTTGATAACTTGATAGTGGCCCGTGGCGGCGCACTCCTGACTTGACTTGACTTGTAACTTGTAATTAACTCGTATAATCAACTTGACACCGTAGGTGTTCCTGCTTGCTTGTTTGTACAATCCACTTGTCTTGTCTTGCATCATGTTTAGGACGCGACTTCCTGGGTACCACGGCCAGGGACTCGCGCTAAATTGGATTAAGCTAATTATTAGATCAAACTAGAACATGGAGAATTCCCAGTCACAGGCAATCTCGTTATCTGGGTGCTTTAATGGACTTGTAGCTTGCCGACGAGTAGAGCACATTTCCAGCACACTGTCATGTGTTGCACCCTCTAAGTCACCTAAGGGTACATTTGTCTCCCGGGCAATGTACCCACCTATAACTCTCAACCCGCGAAAGGATAACTGGATGGTCTGCAGGGCTTGGGACTGGAAATTCTCACTTGCATCTTGTTAGTAATTAGGCTTGTGATAACCCTAGTTAGTTAAAGTAGTAAGCCGTAGTACTTGCTTGGCCGATTGCGAATGGATGGTGTCCAGCCTTGTCTAAGTCTTGTCTAGCTCCAGTACCTGCTATCTCCTGAGCATGTTTGTTTTACTTATCTTAACGATAAATGGGTAGAGACAGTGAGCTATTCAGGCGAAGGGGTACAATCTCGGTCCTTATTTGGTTTAAGGATTGTAACCTGGCTTCCGGAATGGTTCCACGTCCCTAGTCGTTTATCGCCCTGTGTACCTTACTACTTGTACTTTCTTTATTCTTTATGTTCTGATATGCTGGCTTTTGTTCTTATTTGTGGCCTCCTTTGTGGCACTTGCTCTTTCTGGGGTTTGACCCAGCTGGTTTTGTGTGGCCAGATTTCGGAGCAGCTCCCGAGGATCTACCAAGCTTCCAGCCCAATGGTGACAACTAGACGGAACCCGGGCCAAGTGTGGGTTTTCCTTTTTGTTTCACCCACGTATATGTAAATTTATTCTTTTGAGGCGTTTAGCCGACGAGCACCTGTTAGCTCGATGCACATTTACTTACTGTCTGCCTACGGGCTATAAACATGATTAACAAATCCTAGGGTTGATCATGTATGACTGAACTCTTGCTAGTCCTATCATTTTGTACGACTAGCTTCATGATCATCCAATATGTAATATTTGGGACGCCTTATATATATATATTTGATGCTCTAACATCTTGTAACTCTGTTAATTGCTTGAGATTGAGACAATAGGCTTGACCCTAAGAGACTGCTGGCTTGTAGTAAACCCTCATATATAGACAGCCGTGACCGTATAGTTGAGATGTATTCTATTTCAATATACGTAGCTGGCTATGTCTGCCCCCGCTCTCCAGTATTCTGGTTCTGGGGCGTGACAGTAATGGAGACAAAATACTTGAAAAGGAGAAATTCAGTCGACTTGAATGCTCTCCCGCAAAGTATGTTCAGTCTAAATAAGATAATCATGAACTTTGAGATAAAATCTCAATAAGAAAAGCCAAATCAATTTAAACTCAAGGAATCATCAAAACTAAATATATTTGGCAAGATAATTTAAAAAAAACTCGTAAAATGAGAAAATCAAGAAGAAATAATAATAATCATATATTCTCTCAAAAAAATATCATGAACATAATCGATAAGAATTATAAAAATAGATAGTAGGTTCATGATTGAGCTAGGTATACCACATATTAAGAGTGTAAATAAATTGAAACAATTGATTTGCACCCCCTTAAAATATGCGTATCTAGTTCAAAAATAATTTATATGCAAAAATAGATAAAATAAATAATCACAAGATATGAGGAATATCCAAGATATGCGTCTTTCTTTCGTTTGATCAAATGCATACAATGTTCCAAACTTGAAACAAATATAATCTTTAGACAATTAAAAGAAATATCCAATAAATAAATGCTTAACGATGAACAAACAAAATATGTCTATAGTAATAAAAATAATTTCAAGACAGTAAAGAATTTTTGAAAATTGCCTTAATAATGGTATTCGAGTAACGGACAGTTTAAAAAATTTAGAAGACATTTGAAATACGAAATTCACTATAAAAAGGTTGTCCTAGTGAATGTTCGAATGCGTCCGATTAGTCCTCAGACTCACAACTAACGATTCAAAACTTTTGTATCACAAAAACAACTTTAATAAAAGATCCATAGTCTATTTTAAGTAAATAAAAATAATACTAGATAAATGTCCAAAATAAATAGTATTCTAGATATATGGCATGTTAAGGGAATAATTGATTTGAAATAATTAGCTGCTCCCCATTTTCATGGCTATATCCAAAATTAATAACAAATTTAAATTCCAGAAAAATATTTCCAAAAGTAGGAAACTAATTCATCAAAATGTTAGGTCTTCTTATCAAGGTTCATTTCTTCCCTTTTAAAACCCTAGTGTAACGCCCCAGTCCCAAAATACGTAGGACTAGGAACGTAGACATGTCAGCCGTATAATAAATATACGTAAGCTGTAAAATATAGTAGAACCATGACTAATCTCATCCACACAAAATAAATGAATAAAAGATATCGTATAATGATAATGAATTGTCTTCATACAATATGTTGGGCGGAGACAAATCTACTACCAACAAGTAAAGGAAAAATACATGAAAAATAAAATGATTTTTAGCGAGCGAAGAGAAGACGATCCAAGCGCAATCATCCTTGTAGAAATGGAGATGGTCATGGCTAGAGCTAGAACACCTGCGAAAGACAAGAGCACACACCTGGCGAGATAACCAGGTCCTCAGAGGGACGTAACAAGACACATAATATCATGCCCTAAACTGAATATAGTTAGCTCAACAGAAAATTGCATATGTCTAAACAGATAAAGGTCCTTAACCATTCTATGTGTAATCATGCACTTTGAAGACAACGTTCCACACAAGGGCTTCCGAGACTAGAAACATGGCGCATTAGCGTTTCAACCGAGGTGGCACGAACCGCGACTTCGGTGTAACAACTATGCAAAGGGCTTATGATGATGGCATGGACTCAGTTTGATTTGGAGCTGACTAGCGCGATCTGATCATATCATATGAAGATAGTCGTAGATGCAAAAAGCACGAATCTTAATTGATGGGATGGACCATGCCATTGGGTCCGGAACGGTTTAATGTTCAAGATTCGCATGAATATTGAAATATTTTGGCTTAGACATGAACGAGAATAGATATGCGAAAAAATTGGTACAAATAATTATATGTCTATCTTGGAAAAAATTTATTATATACTATTTTTTTATATAGAAAATACTCATTATTTAGAAAACTATATTTAAAAATTGGTTATAATTAAAAAAACTAGGTTTTAGTTTTATTCAAAATATAAAAATAATCCTGGAAAACAAGTTAGGCAAAAATAATAATTTATATCAAATATAATTTAGAAAAATTTATAGGGTTTAAACGAAAACATTAGTTGGCAAAATACACTAATTATAATAACAATACTACTAGTAAAAAGAAAGGGAACCCAAAACAAAAACCATAATAATAATAATAATAATAATAATAATAATAATAATAGTAATAATAATAATAATAATAATAATAATAATAATAATAATAATAATAATAATAATAATAATAATAATAATAAATATTGATAATAATAATAATAATAATAATAATAATAATAATAATAACAATAACAATAACAATAACAATAATAATAATAATAATAATAATAATAATAATAATAATAATAATAATAATAATAATAGTAACAGATACAAAAAATACAAAAAAATAAACAATTAAAAAAAACAAAACAAAAATACAAAAACCCACAACAAACAAAAGCAATTGGTCAGCTATCCTCATTAAAAAAGGAGAGAGAAGAGGGAGAGGAATGGGGAAAGGGAGCTGGAGATCTCGGAAAGGGGAGGAGATGAGGAAAGAGGGGAGGCGGTGGCTGCTCTGGCAGCGACGGGGCTAAGCAGCACGAAAAGTATGCGCATGGGGGAAACCCATGCGCGGTTGCGCGCACGACGGAGCACTGGGAGGCGCACCGACCCTGCAAGACGAGGGGCAGAGTCGGAGAGGGATACGGACGCCGGCGGCAAGGGCGGACAAGCGTGGAGGGAGGCGGCGGACATGGAGAAGAGCGGAGGGAAGGAGAGGCGGAGGCTCGTCGGGCGCGTGTAGTGGGGCGCTGCGCCGGAGGAGGCGGCGGAGGGAGCGTCCGGGTCTTGGAGATGGCTACGGGCACGGCGGATCCAACCGGCAGTCGAGACGGAGATTCGTCTGAGAGGGTCGGCCCGGCGTGGGCTGACGTAGATCGGTGCGGTGGTCGTGGCGCTGGGCGCACAGAAGGCCGTAGGAACGGGGCTCATGCGGCGGACAGAGGCACGGTGGCGGGTAACTTGACGGAGCGCGCGCTTGCCGACGCGGTCGTGCGACAGGGGCAGGCTGTGACGCTGATGCGAGGGCTCAGCGGGGATCGCTGGGGTGGCGCTCGATCGAAGCTGGCAAGGTTAGTTTGGGGGGGTTCTTTTAGTTGTCTTTCTATGTTAATGATGGTGGTGGTGGCTGCCCCGATGGTGTGTAGTGGCGGTTGTGTGGAGGGTGGCGGCCAGTGGCCGTCGTATCGGCGGCGGGGTGGTAACGATCATTGGGGTTTTGGGGTTTTGATGGCCGGGGTTGTGCTATCGGTGGTGGCCACTACAAGAATAAGGGCTTTTCTTGACGGTGATTCCCCGTCAAGAAATGGGTATCTTGACGGTTGTAGATCCGTCAACTAGGCCAGAGTTAAGAAAAGTCCTCCCTTTTCTTGACGGTCCATGAAATGGCTTTTCTTGACGGTTTTTTGCCGTCATATTAAGTAATTTTCTTGACTGTTTTTAGCCGTCAAGATAGCTCTTTTTAGGAACCGTCAACATAGGAAAAAAAATTTCTTGACTCCGGCCTAGTTGACGGTCTTTAGCCGTCAATAAAAACATTTGTTTTGACGGACAAAACCCGTCATGAAAAGCACTAATTCATGGCTATATTGTGCAGCATGATATGAGTTAAAGTTGACGTTTGACAACTGTCAAGAGAAGCTATCCAGAGTACCGTCAAGATAAGCATGCCAAAATTCCATCAAGAATTATATAATATTAATCAACCACACATTATATCAATCCAGAAGCTACACACATTAAATTACTATAAAACCCAAATTTTATATTAACAAACTGTATTGTTCATACAACAAAAACTTCCAATACACATCTCACCACATGTATTCTTCACTTGTCCAGCCACGACATAATCCACCAACACTACAAAATGAAACAAAAAATAGCAAACCATATCGAAGCACATCCCTCCATATCCACAGTATTCTCCTATTCACAACATGCATCCATCTTCATTTTTCAGCAAGTTTCTGAGAGAACAAGAACACAAATTATAAATATACTCTCCTACATGTTCTTATATAGATATTCAACTAACTATTAATTTTTGTCATCTAGCATGAACATACAACTTGTGCATAAAAGGAGTTTAAAAAAATCATAAATTCTTATTGATGAAGTGATCCTTTATCAGTACACTATCTATTGGTTGCAAGTCAAGACTAGCCTCAAGCTTGTCCCCTGAGAAATCTACTGAAAGCTCTAATTTAGTAATTTATCTCCAGCTTGAGCTCCTTAAACAAACAAAAAATTGAAGGATAAAGAATAATTCAAAGTAAACAAAATATCCACTGGCATAAGTAACAGAACCATGTTCAGTGGACCTAAAAGTAGGAAAATTTATCTACAGTTGATCTGATCAAACTTCTTTTCCTGAACAATCAGGAGTTAAGCATAAGGTATAATCAATAAAAATGAAGTTACTTGGGTTTTCTCTATTAGTCTCTTGATTACTATCGCCTCTATGAAACATAAACTGAACTTGGTTTGATGTAATAATGAACGGCAACAATAACTTATTCTGCACACACAGTATATATAATTGTACATCAACTAGCAATATCATGCCACCAAAATACTATGTGTATAATAATTAACGTAAGGGTAACTTCTAGAATAGTTGTCTATGTGATATATTATCATTTTCAAAAGATGGCTGGTGTACAAACCAGAAGAGGTATCATTTATGTAACAGTAAAAAATTAAGGGATTACCTAAAATGACATGATAGATGGTTATATTTTGAGAAAATATTTGAACTCTCCCTACATGCCTTTGAATCATGCCACGTTATATAACAGGACATTAATTAGTATTACTAAAGGGGTTAACGTAGAAAAATAATAAATGTACTAGAAGTCCACAAATAAAACCATCAGCCATGTAGCATAATAACGAAATAGAAACAATACTTGGAATGCAGGAAATAATCAATGTACAACACAATGTAAAAAAAAAAGTCATTTCAATTGGTGTGCATTCTCAGTGTCCGATAAAAGGTGCCTGTTACCAGAACAGTTGAATTAATAACTAATTGCTGATCAGAATCAGCTCATTCATTTCAAATTAAATGTTCTAAATGTACTCATCAGGTATGTGTTAAAAATGTAGATTTTGACTCTAATCCAAAATAAAACCTAATCAAACTTATTCCAATAATCAGGGCAACTTCATTCATTTTTCCATATAGCATATTTTACGATACGAGCCATGTCAAAACTGTGCAAGTTCATAAAGTATGCTGACATTACATACCATTGATGATGCAATCCCAGAAAGACTTCCACAAGCCAAGCTAACCAGAACAGAAGAATCGTGTGGCCTGGTCCAAGTAATCAAAATTGCACATTAACAACTATATCATAGAGAGAAGTAAAATCTATAACAAATGAATCACAACTGTTTAAATCGAATTGCAATACCTTTCTAGCTTCCAACGGGATCTCAGAGTCTCATATGCAGAGAAGCCAATGGCAATACCTTTCTTATATAAATATCTACATGATTGTTCTTTAAAAGCTTCATTTTAGATGAAATAAAAATAATAAAAACAATACAAGAGCATAACATGAGCGGGAATACATACATTAATTAACGTGTCACCTGTAGGTGGCTTTTAACATGAGCAATTGTTAACCCAGGCAAGGATATTGCCTTGAATATTCCTTTAGGTGTTGCCCCTATAAATCAACACAATTATTACACTAAATTAGTGCCTTCACAGTAAACTTGATAAATGAGAAGAGAAAATTTGCTTAACTACGGAAGCATAAAATTCAAGCAATTGGACTCTAAAAGAAATTTGCTCAACTACGGATAGCTTCGGCACCTTGGAATAGCAAATCGAAGGCCAGAGAGTGGCAGAGGCAAACCTCCTCCTCCTTCTTGTAGTAGTATACCTGTATGGTAAAAACCAATCAATAATCACTCTCTTTTATTTTTCCATTACAAACATATTCAGAGACCAAGTGTTCCTTGCTCAAGTTTCTGTTTTAATTTTAAGAGATTTTCCACAATATAAATAAAGTGCACTATAAAACTAATCCAATTAAAAATACCAATCCCTGAGTTTCGTACTTGCACAAAATTACTACTATTAAACTATTTAAACAGATTCTAAACTATACTAACATCTAGCAACCCTTAGAATTTTAGAAATCAACAATTAAGTAAGAAGTGCCACTATAAGACATGGTCCTTGCCTGCAGGATGAAGGTTTGAGCCGATGAAAAATATTCTGTAAGTAGGGGTCAGAGGTACATCTTGATGTTGCAACAGCATCTTGATGTTGGACAGACCTCAGATACTTGTCAGAAAGTTCTTAATATGTATAATTTTAAAAATAATCCAACACTTATTTGTACACATCATGTATTAAGTTTTTTCCGCATTCAAATTGTGGACTTCTAATTTCATAAAAAGGACAATATTACCTTCAGAAGGATCGTGTCATTGCGAAAGAGATGAAGCAACAAAAGTACAAAAGTAAAAGATAAAAAAATGGGCATATCAGCTTCCTTCCACATCAATAATCAGAATATCTCACTTGTTGTAAAGCACAAAAGTAAATTTATCGACAATTCTCTAGCATACTTGAAGGCATTCATTCAACCAAAATTAAATTTATCGACAATTCTTTGGCTACTGCTTCCATCTGAGACTCCGAGAAGAGAGTGGCTCCAACGTGGTCCAAGTAAACTAGACCTAAAATCAACCAAGAAAATAAAACCCTAACAAACACAATTTTTTTTGAAATTTGGGTATCAAATAAATTGCAAAAAAAAGTGTGACCTTCCAATCTTTTGAATTTGGAAGCCCTAATCTGGTCGATGTTCTTGGGGGCGTTCGGGTAGCCATAGTCTTCTCCGAACTGCTTCAGAAATTCCTCGTTCAAAATCTCAAGATTAGGAAAAAATAAAGAGGAGAAATCGGACCTAAGTCGACGTCGTCCTCGTCGAGATCCCCCTCTTTGTCGTTCGAATCAGCTTCGATGGCTACCGGGGAGAGAGTTGTCGGTCTTGGACTTGTCGGAGAGGGGACCACGCATATGCCATCGGGGAGAGAGTTCTACGAGAGGGGGACAAGATTGTTGAGAGAGAGAGAGGGTTTTCAGAGTGGAGGGGGATTTGGGGATTAGGGTTTAGGATTTAGAAAGGATCTATATGAGAGAGAAAGGAGGAAGAGATAGAAGAGGAGGAAGAGGATGGAGAGGAGGAAGAAGGGTTTGTTGGTTTGGTCTCTCCTTCTCCATCTGCTCGTAGAGAAATAGAGCGGAGAGGAAATAATCGAGAAATAAAGAAAATGGGATTGAAAGGCAACCCTTCATCATATATCAAATTTCAAAAAATTACCAAAATGGCAGCTGAAAAAATCGTGCCAATTTTTTTAGACATATATTGGTTGACAGTTATTACCGAACCGTCATTAAATAAAAGGAAGTTTCTTGAAGGATCCTCTAAAATCGTCAACTATTATGCTATAAGATTGCTAAATTAACATAAAATAAGACATTTCTTGACGTAAGGCTAAATCCGTCAAGATAAGCCATTTTCTTGACGGTTTTTCACGACCATCAACTTATAAACCGTCAAGAATAGTCATTTTTCTTGTAAATGGCCGAGGAGGAAAATGGGTTCGGCTGAAGTAGTTGTGGGGGATGGCGGTGCGGCCGGTGGTGGTTTGTGAGCGGTAGTTGGGGTCATTGGCCGGAGGATCGGGTCAATGTGGTGGTGACGTTGGTGACAGGTCTGGAGAGGGGTCGGATTGGCTGGGGTTGGTGACGCTGGCGATGGTGCCACGGCGAGGTCGACCGGGATGGTGGCAATTTTTTGTGGTGGAGGTGTCTGGTTTTGGTGAATGTGTTAGTGGTGACGACGGTGAAGGCCGTACGTGTAGCTGCGGTCAAGGCTGGGGTTCGATGGTGGGGGATGCGTCGAGGCTGACCTTGTGTTGGATGGCGCGTATGGTATGGGTAGTTTGTAGTAGAAGAGGCAGGTTGGTCGGGATTGCCCCGACGAGGTGGCTGGCCAGAATTTGCTAGGATAGGTTTAGGATTAGGATTAGGAATTTGATGCATTGTGCCGGGGTTGTCGGCACGGAGGAGGCACAATGTATATGTATAAATAATGGAATAAGAACGAATGGACACAGACACGATGCACAACACTTTGTAAAAAAATATTTGGAGATGATTGTGGAGAATTCAATGGAAAACTCCCCTATATATATAAGGTTGAGGGAATCCTTGGTAGATAAGGATTGAGATTTTTAAAACCCAAATAGATAATTTACTTATTTAATTTAAATTAATACATTCATATCTAAATCCAAATCAAATTTAAATATAGATAATTCATATTTAAATTAAACTATTTAATTTAAATCAATAAATCTAATCACAATTTAATTTATCACAAACATATCCAAAATATCTTTTTATAGAATTTATATAATAATTAATTTCGAAAATTTCAATGTAATTTTAAATATTAGTAGAAAATATCTTCAAAATACCCTTTAAATAATTTAGGTAAAAATAATTTCAAAAATAAACATAAATATTTATATATTTAAAATACCTTCTTGCTAAATAAATTACTATAAATAATAAAAATAAAATTTGAAAATATACATGAAATAATTTTCATGCGCTTTACGTAGAATATTCACATAATCTAGTTTTCTAAATTACCATTACTAAAATAAGATAGCTTTTTATAAATAACTAATATAATAAGTTTTGGCAACCTCGATAGATACTTTTCACAACCTTTAATAAAAATAATTGTTATATATTATTTTGAAACCATCACCGATAATAAAATCAAAAACTATTTTTCTAAAAATATTTACCTCGCACATATTTGCACTTGACGAGTAAATACGAAAAACGCAAATTTTTGCGCGACGTACAATACGACTATGCGTCGTATAAATAAATAAAAAATTAGTACTAAAATATAGTAAAAATTTAGGGGTTTTACACCTAGCACGGTATCAACCGTAGGCTTAAAGAAAAGAAACGCTTTGAGAGAGAGAAATTAAACTGACTTCTTCCCAACAAAGAATTACTGCTATAGGCAGTTAGTAACTTGAATAAGAAGGGAATAATAAAATCTTAAAAAATATCATGAATACGAAAAACAATCATCTTTAGATAAAAGAGATAATATGCATTAAATGAACACTTATAATGAAACAATCAAAAAGATATTTCAATTTAGCATATATAAACTAAAATACAATAAATAATTATATAAGTCAAAAGATGACATAACTTGATCTATGCAATAAAATCTCACAATAGAAAAGTTAGATCAACACATGTTACCTTTTGTGAAAAATATAAAAAGATAATATTGTCCATCAAAATGAAAGTCCAAATCTAAAGATGAAATCCATCTCTTTACTTAGAGTTGAGATCAATCCAAGATTTTAGATCATTTTAGAGAATACAAAAAATAATTGCGTCTACTGAAATCAAAAGATCTCAAACAACAACAAAAGAATCAAATCATTTGTAGCTATAAGCATAAGATGTATCCATTACTTGTATCCTTATATGTGCTACAAAATCATTGGATAACAATATAAAGCATTTATAAATCAAAATATAGGGCCTAGATATGCTGATGTATTCTGGAACCTAGGGGACTGGGTTCAGTGCCTTGGATCCAGAACTACATAATTGTTGCAAGTAGACCTTAATAAATCTTAAGTCTATAAAGTATTGATCACTTTGGGTTAGCTGTAGGGGCCGATTCCCAGCTAGCGGTAATCCGAAGACTAGTACACCGTATCGCTTCAGGATATTTACACCTGTATGACAGAAGGATCCTTTCGGCTTGTAACCAAAATGATCTCTACTTTTAAGAACTTAGATTTAAAAGAAGATATACAGTATCATCAATCAGCATCAAAATCTAGAATTCCTAAATATAAGATAAGTAAATCCCCAAAGAATGAACAAGGAATGATCATCAAGATTAAGATACTAAAAACTATTTTTCAAAAAGTTTTCATAGTGCACTATAGATATAAATATATAGTATAAGTGTGCACCAATAAACATATCAAGATAAAACAAACGATCTTAAAAGAACACTCACAAATAATCATGAGCAAGAATTAATAAATATTTCTTCTCAAAATTCCAAATTAAAGATATAAACCAAATAAATATTGAAAATATATATATATATATATATATATATATATATATATATATTTTTAATTTTTTTTTACATCATAGAACTATATATATATATATATATATATATATATATATATATATATATATATATATTTTACGAAAAAACAATTTATTGAAAGCTAAGAGTGGCTCATGAAGAGCATTACACAGGTACTGGGCCAAAGACAAAAGGGCCCTGATCAGCAGTGACATAAGCAAAACAAGAAAATAACATGGGCCAACCCTTCGAAATTTCAAAAAAATGAAATTTCAAAAAAGTCAAAAAGAACCACATTCAGAACGATGTGGGCACGCGGCCCTATGTGCGCCCTGCCCGAAGTGGGCGGTGCATTGCCCGATGTGGGCGCTGGCAGGGAGAGGATTTTTGTTTTTGGGTCAACAGTCAAACGGATTTGAAAAAATTCAAAAACGAAATTTGAAATAGCAAGAGACGGTTGCACTGGTCCCGAGGAGGGGGGACAGGTGTCCTGCCCAAGGGGGGAGCATACTGCCCCAGGCGGCGTGCAGCGCGAGGAGGGTGCACGACACGAGGTGGGTGCGCGGCCCAAGGGAGGGGTGGCGCTGGGCCAGGGGCTCCGGCAAGGGGCCTTGCAGCCGATGGGAGGCCGGAGCGCGGACCACAGTAGCGCCGGTGGGCCGGGACGGTGGAGACGCAGGGGCTCCGGAGAGGGAAGGGGGAAGGAGGCGAGGGAGACCGGGGAGGGACGCCAGCGGTCGCCGGGGGCCGGACCGGGCGGTTCCTACCGCCGGTGAGCGGGAGACTCCGTCAAGAGGCGGAGGGAGCGCCGGAGGGCGGCGTTGATGGGGGGGAGAGTGCCAAAGGGGGTGATCGACGGGAGCGGAGCCGCCGAGATCAGAGAGGGGGGGGGGAATGGGTCTCCGGAGGGGAGAAGAGAGAGCCGGCCGCGCCTGAGCCGCCGGAGGGGGAGGCGATCGCTGGGAGACGCAAGGAGGGTATATATATATATATATATATATATATATATATATATATATATATATATATATATATATATATATATATATATTATTTCATATATAAAATAATTCAAATACGAGTCATATATCCAAAATGTCAACCAAAAAGCCAAGAAAAATGTCATTTAAGAGATGCTTTAAAGAAGAAGCTGATAAAGAAAAGAACACAAATTTGTTCAAAGAAATCAATAGCTAAAGTATGAGGTAAGAACAAATTTGAAGATAACAAGTATAATTAAATACTTTTCAAAATAATATAGAACTTGCGCTAAACTCAATATTCTCCCATAAAGATATTAATACAAAAGTATTTATCAGTAAAATATATGAGCAATATATAAATGACAATATATGAAGTACTCATGTATCCTCAATAAACCTTGAAAAATTATCACAAGATCAAGAACATGTATAAATATGCTTTATTGGACAAAGATGTAATTGATTCATAGCAGTTACTCAAAATAAGATATAAGAATTAATAATGAATATATTATGTAAGCACAAGATTAACATAAAAATATATGTATATATTTTTTTGAGTAAAAAGAGACTTGTGCTAAACATACATACTCACAAAATACCGACTAAAGTAAATATGACATGTTAAAGACAAATCGGTAAGAAGTGACCATTTGAGAAATATTAAAAATAGAGAGTTAAGAACACATTAACTCTAGCTCCTATAGACTAGAGTGGTATGTATGCTTCATAGATAAAGACTAAGAGTAAAGAGTACACATAGATAAATATGACATGTCACATAAATAGAAAATGAGTAAAAGACTATATAGTGTGAAATAATCATTTAAGCTAAAGGATGAAAATAATTATGTCACATACATATATGATTATAACTCACATAAATGATAAACAATTAAAAGATATCAATGAGAGCTAATAGCAAGACATCAATAAGAACATGCTAGATATTAAAAACTATTTAGGAAGTATGTTACCAAAGTGGTTCTAGTGACCACACATATGTTGGTGTAATTGCGTGGAAGATTACCGTTGTAGCTTTGCAATCACCAACATGCTCCATGGTTCTATGGTTCATCATAAGTAGCTCCACCGGAAATATTTGGTGAAGACTTTGGTATCCAGTACTTGGGTCCATATTTGTTAGCTTTGGAAATCCATTTGCATAAGTTCATATCAACTAGCTTTCTAATCTGACAATGATTAGAAATGTGTCCATTCATACCGCAATAATGACAGAAAGTATTAACATTAGTCCTATGTATAGCAGTATGAGAGCGTGCAGTGGTGTGATATGATGTGCGTGGATACTTGTAAAAAAATGCATGGTTACGTGAAGCTTTAGCTTTGTTTGGTTCCTTTTTAAAAGATATGTCGTGTGTGACTTTGTGATGTGTCACATGTCTTATGTTAGACTGAGTCACAGGTTGTACTACCTGCTTTTCCAATCTAATCTCTAACTTTTTAGAGTTAGCACAGATCTCATCATATTTAGTAGAAAGAGCATCAATTCTATATGAAGTAATAGAATATTTCTTCTTTTCTGATTCTAATTCTTCCTTAAGTTTACCATTTTCTTGAGTGCTTTTCTTAATGCATTCAAGTGCCTCATGGAATCTAAACTCAAGTGTGGAAATCTCAGTAGAATTATCAGAAGTAGAAGTGTTTCTAGCATCATTCAATAAGCAAGTAAGCTTTTCATTCTCAATCTTATAGCAGAGAATATCCTTTCTAGCTTGCTTATACTTATCTAATACTTTATTGTGTTATTTCAATAGATCACTGAAAGCATCAGATAACTCATCATAAGATAATTCATTCTCTTCAAGAACAGAGTTGTCTTGTACCTCGTTGGATAATGCCATTGAGCATATATTTGTAGCTTGACAAGGTCTCTCTTCTTCTTCGAAATTGCTTGCTTCGCTTTTCCACTATATGCTCGTAGTAGAGTACTTGTGAGATGACGACCTTTTTTTGTTTGATCGTTCATAGTGACTCTCCTTTCTAGCATTACTACAATCTTCTTTGATGTGGCCTATCTTCTTGCAGTTGTCACCTACAAGCTCTTTTTCATATATAGGGTTGTGTTGAACCTTAAATTTCGATGCCATCATGCACACATTTGCATCATTATAAAGACTATTCTCCTATCTGGAGTCGCTAGCACTGCTTTCGTACCTACACTCATAAGTAGCTTCAAGAAGTTTCTAAATTTTATGAGATGTTATACAATTAGTAATGAGATAGAATACATTAAAGTCTACAGCATAATAGAAAGCATGCTTTGCTTTTGCATCAAGGCTAGCTAACTTCTTTTCTTCCTCTGTGTAACTATAATAAGGCTTGTAAATAATTGAGGAAGTAATAATAGAGGTGATAGCAGGCTTTTTGTAGCCATTGCAAACAATTGAGCATAAATCTAGAGACTTCAGGTAGAAGCTCATCTGTGTCTTCCAAGAAGTATAGTTCATTATATCAAATAGTGGAGGTATATTTGTAGACTGCCCTTCACCTATAAATATTGATTTTACGGCTGTCATATGCAAATACTCAATAGTGTTATATATGAATATAACCTGGTCTGATATAACAATTGTTGGAGTAATTGGTATGAGCAGTAATATCCATATAACAAGCACCTGCTCTGATACCAATTGTAGGCAATTGGAATTAGAGGTTAACAATTGATAATAAGGATCTACTCTAAGGATGTTAAGCCAGATAATTGAGTCCTAGCTCTGATACCAATTGTAGGACCGTTAAGCACCTCTAGAGGGGGGAGGGGTGAATAGAGTGTGTACGTGTGCAACAACAAATAATCACCAATTAAAAATAATAAGCAGTTATATATTATGGCAGATAAAAATGGTAAATAAAATACGATAAATAAAATATGGTAAAGTAAGAGTCAAGAATTCAAACTCAGTGAACACCACGATGTATACTGGTTTCCCTCTGAGAGGACTAGTCCAGTCACGAGTACTCTTACTCGCTATTAATCTACTATGGCACAAGCTTTAACTTAGCGCTTTTAACTCTTACAACACCATTCTTGGCGACAAGTGCACGATCGACTTCACAACACCGTGCTTGGTGACGAGCACACGATCGACTCCAGAAGGCAATTGGAAAACTGGACGTTTTCTGAATACAGCCTCCGATACAACAGTTCAATACCAAACTCTAGATTAAACAGAACATGTACTGGCTTGGCTTAGAGTGTAAAGGCTTAGATATGAAAGTAATAATCTCAGAACAGTTTAGATAGAGAAGAGAAAAGAAGAGATAAAAATGGGATAATTGAAATGAATTGTAATCTCAACTCTATTTATAGTATTTTTGGGGGACCGAACTCAGACATAGTTCGGGCAGAGTTCGGATGCTAGGATTTCGCATACGAATGTTAGATGTAGATTTGGTGGGAACTGTATTTCGAATTTACCCCGACCAAACTCTGACCGAACTCGGTCAGAGTTCTGTCAGAGTTCTCCTGGGTCAGAATAATAAGGAATGGACCAAATTTGCATAGGTTTTGGGCTTTTAAGAATTATGGATTTTTAGGATAAGTAGGTAGGCTTATTTTTGTTTATGGACTGAGAAAAACCTAAGCTAGTACTGATCCGATCAATCACAAATTTTCCTATACTCAATAAAAAGAAAAATACAGAATAAAAATGAAAACTAATAGCCTATTTGATGACGCCTTTCTTCTGACATTTGAGCAGACTCATTTTTTTTTGACGGCAATCGTCCAAAGATAAACAGGTCTAGAAATCTTCTTGTATTATGCCATCTTTGGCCCATCAATAATTCTACGTTGCATATGTCCTAGTTTGATCATGCTTACTGTTTGTCTGCAAGTACATGTTAGATAAAACAAAACAATATGATGCAATATAATACAAGCATAGCAATATGATATAGACCATTTAGGACAATGCTAAGTTTATAGGACAATGCTAAGTTTAAGTAGCAAAATGATAGTGATTACATGAATATTAGTGACATCACTAGTTAAACTTAATTGATTAGCCATATTCAAAAACTTGATATAATCATTGGGCTAACAAGTTCAAGTCATCGTCAGATCGTAAACGGAGTAAAAAAGCCGCTACAGTGCTCGATCTCCACCATCACACTGTCACGATCCGCACCTGCTTTTTTGGATACGAGATGTGTCCAAGGCAGCCTACGCCGCAGAGTCGGCGGTAGAACGCTGTCACGGCCAAGATGCTCAAAATCGAAAAATATAACATTTGCTGCTCATTCACATTTCTAAATTTGTTACAACATGTACAACATTTATAATTAAAGAAAATACAAGATTTTATAATTAATGAAATTAATACAACTGCTATCTATTTCTAGGTTTTTGTCTGCAAGTACACCCGAATCTCCCAAGCTAAGTAAAGCCACAGCTAACCTGAAAAATATTGGTTTCTAGTCAGGAATGGAACAAGTACATAAACCGACGGCAATACGAAAACACAATAGAATTAACAAGACATAAAAATAACATATGAGATATAAAAACTGGAAAGTACTGATGACATGGCACGGTGGAGAAGAAAAGAAAAAATAAATAAAAGACAACTACCTATGTGGTGTAAAATATCCGTTTCGACATGTGAATGGCTAGGGGGTAAATCCAGCACACTGCACGTGTCGTGTGCAGCTGCTATCAGGCAAGAATTGACATTTTGGAGATATTTCTGGATAGTCCACATGT